>BGPT01002075.1:48277-59794 GCA_003297045.1 Symbiodinium sp. clade C Y103 | reverse complement strand
AGAAATAAAATTTGAGATGCGTTCATAGAAAAATTGCGTGCTGTCTTCTGCAGCTAAGCTGGGCGCTGTGTGTAGGTGTGATAAAACAACAAAAAAAATAAAACTATGGAAGGCTGAATTTTCAGACTGGCTTTTCAAAAAGGGCCGGGGTGATCTAGCTGAAATGGGTATTTCGTACTTAAATCCCTCAGAAACATGACCTCTGGGCATGGAGTGAAACAAAATCCACAGACGGCACAGCAGCCACCCCACCAGCAGTTTTATCCAGCCCCACAGACAGCATATGCTCAGCCTTGGGCACAGGATCATGCTGCTTGGAACCAGCAGCCGTGGAACCGTCAACGTTCCAAGAGCCGCATACACCTCGAGGACGTCGACAGAAGAGCGCAAATCGAACTCAGGAAGCCCAGGGCCCTGGTCCACCACAGGCTCCCATGATGCCACCCTTTCAGGGACTTCCGCAAGGCAAAGGAGCACCTCCTCCGCCCTTGCCGCCACCCTCATCCACATGGCCGCGTTATGGGCCGCCTGTTCCAATGACAATGCCACAGGCTGTGCATCCTATGGCTTCCTTTCCTCCACAGATGCCTGCTATGGGTGTACCTGGACTTCAGCCAGCACCTGTGCCGCCTATGAGTTCGGCCACCACTGCTGCACTGCCCACTCTGGACAGCGACCAACGAGAGCTGCTGGAGATGGCCAAAATGAGGCAATCCGAATTGCCTGCAGATATGCGGCAAAAAGTCCAGAATATGAACAAAAAGGAAGGGGCCAAGGCAACGAAAAATCTGCATTCTGCAGTCAAGCAGCAAGGCCTTGCCCGTGCAGAGCTGGAAGAGGCACTGCAGGCGAGATCCAATTTGATATCGTCATGGAGGAGTTTCATCCAAGACGCAGTCAAAACATGGCAAGAGTATACTACTCTCTTCCAGAAGCAGGAGCTGGATCTACAAGAGCGCATCAAACAAGCGCAAGAAGACTTTGCTGTGGCCGCGAAGAATGTGGAAGATTCGAAAGAAGAAGCTGGAAAGGTGACTGCTGTGGAGGTCCTCGATACGGACGACGAGGCAACCCTGACAGGCCCTACAGAGGCAGCGGGCTCCTCAGAGAAGATCAAGCAGAGCTTGCTCAACCTGACAGAATCCCTTGCCCACTTACACGAGCAGGCAGTGAAGATCGAAGCCGAGGAGAACGAGAAGGCCCCCAAAAGACCGCGCACAGCGGCAACCACTGCCAACGATCAGCACATGGCAGATGCTCCAGACGGAGCGCCATTGGCAAATGCTGCACCGCAGTCTTTTGCCTAGCCCGGCTGGGCATGACGTACTCGTATGACAGCCAAGGGCTCTGCCGACATTGGGACTCCTACACTAGCAGCACCTGCATGAAGTGGAGTCACCGAGCATTGCTGAAACTTGATTTTCAATCGGAATGGCATGCTAGAGACAGTGCTTGTTTTCTTGCTCGTGATCTTGCATGCGAACGTATTCTGACGTCGTCCTTGAGAACATCAAGACTTCATGCCTGTGGTTCTACGACGTGTTCATCTTTGAGGCCCTCCTCCTTTCGCACGCGTACCAGCAAGTCATTGCATGTGGGATTTGCAAATGATTTGGACTTGTATGTCGGCATTGATGAGATTCTCAAGATGCACCATTTGGTTCTTCCCGCTGACTCCTCTGCATGTGGACTTTCGCCTTGGAGTCACCAATCCTCTTTTGACAGCTCTGCTGATTGTTCCCTTGGTCCTCGTGTTTCAAGATGGCCAAGGCGACAAACGTACACTATTGGCAGTTGGATGAATCAGCCAAATTGCGTCTCCGCCTCGCATTTTTCCGATGACTCATGTTCCGGCTGCTTCATCTTCAAGCTCGCAGTCTGGGGAAACTCATCGACCAGAATATGAACCACCTTGGGCACCTGGCATTTGGGAGCTCCTTCGAAATGAGGGTACCGTTGAAGATGAGGACGAAGGCCCAGTTATCTTTCTCACTTCATTCTTCATTAGCCACGCCAACCACCCATTTTGCGATGCCCCTCGGCCATCGCGGTTTGATGCTGATTTTCGAGATTGGGATCGTGATGCACGTTTCATATGGGAGGACGTCGTTGATGACTCCGCCGCTTTGGACATCGTGATCGTGCAACCTGCTCCACCGCATCTGGCACTACCAGGAACGATTGCAACAGTCATCGTTCAACAACACATGACACCCATGAAGCATGCCTTTCTGACCACTGCTGTATACATTGCTGACCCGCGCACTCACTTCTATGATGCGGCTCATTCAGCAGATCCTGTCCTCCCCTATGCAGAGATCATCCGTCTTGCCGGCACAACAGATGTCTGTCGCCAACGGCATGAGCAAGGGTATGGACGTTGTTCCCTACATGTTGGATTCCGGATGCTCCCTGATGCCCAAGATGTCCAACTGGACACGGGCCTTGGACTTACGGTCCGTGTTCCAGCTCCTATGTCGGCAGCGGATGCAGAGGCCAACATTGTGAATCGTGCTGCGCGTCATCGAAGCCTTCGACATGGCGATAGATATGACCCCAGTGATGATGAGGGAGCTCCAGAAGAACTTTGGTACCTGGATAAAGTTATAAGTCACTTATAACCTATGGTTATATCCTAGTTAGTAAGTCATAACTTCTTAGCTAACTTTTCGTAACTTTTTTTGCTATTAAAAAAGTTTCTTCAAAATGTTTCAAATTTTGATCTTTTTGATGATTTTCAGAGTTTGCTGTTTGAAGGGGTTTCAACCGCTTTCAAAAATGCTCAATGGAACGGTTTTCAAACCGCTAAAAACTGTTTTTGTTGGAAGAGCCGTTTTCAGCATGTCAAACACTATAATTAATCACGTGTTAAGGCCCAAACTGTGAATGAAGATGTGTTCATGTCCACTAAAGAGGATGTATTGCTGGAAGAAGTGTCCAGGTGTTCACTCTACCTTAGCTAAATGCTGCAGTGTCCCTTTGACAAAACTCAATTTTTCGCAGGATATCCTAGATGTCTTCAACTTAATTACAATATACATCAACATACCCATGCCTGCCAACAAATGCATGCAGTATTCAAAACAGAAATGCAGCATAACCTTTTTCATAAGTAAAATCTTCCTTTGGAGCACTGCACTGTGTTTTTGCAGAACAATATCCCTATAAAATATCAACTGTTCCTTTAAAAGATACACCGTGCCCTTTCCTTTGAAAGGGGTCCTCGGGGTGAAAGGGGTCCGCGCGCGCGCCAAACAGGCTCCATTTGAACTCCATTTTTGGCGCGCGCGCGCCGCGCGCGTGGGGTGTAGCACAGGACTCCTTTATTTAGGGGACCCTTTCACCCCGAGGACCCCTTTCGAAGGAAATTCCACATGTCTAAGCTTCGGTTCAAAGGAGCAGTATCCCTTTTAAAAAGGCAAATATTGCTGCACAACATGCAATATTTTTGACATAGAGCATCCCTTTTCAAAAGCGCAATATGTTTCAAAATGTAAAATTTGTGAGGAGTGTTTCTTCGCTCCTTACAACAGAGCATTGTCCAATTTGGCAACACAATTTTCCTTTGAGAAAGCAGGATTCTTGGAAACCCGGGTTACTTTTGATTGATATATGATGATATATGTATCTAATCCAATCCAATCAAATCCAATCCAATCCAGATATATCTAATCTAATCCAATCCAATCCAATCAAATCCAATCCAATCCAAATATATCTAATCTAATCTAATCCAATCCAAACCAAATCTAATCTAATCAAATCTAACCCAATCCAATCCAATTCAATCCAATGCAATCCAATCAAATCCAATCCAATCCAATCCAGATATATCTAATCTAATTCCAATCCAACCCAATCCAATCCAATCCACACTAATCTATTCTAATCTAATTTCAATCCAATCCAATCCAATCTAATCTAATCTAATTCCAATCCAATCCAATCCAATCTTTTTGAAATGCTGTATAGGCCTCTGTGGTATATGGGTGGGATAGATTGAGATATATTAGGGGAAACTTGGGTTTACTTGGGTTCACTACGGTATACTAGGGTATATTGACCGTATACCATGGTATACTGACCGTATACCATGGTATACTGACCGTATACCATGGTATACTGACCGTATACCATGGTATACTGACCGTATACCATGGTGTACTGACCGTATACCATGGTGTACTGACCGTATACCATGGTATACTGACCGTACACCATGGTATACTGACCGTATACCATGGTATACTGACCGTATACCATGGTATACTGACCGTATACCATGGTATACTGACCGTATACCATGGTATACTGGTGGTATACTGGTGGTATACTGGTGGTATACTGGTGGTATACTGGTACACTCCCTAATCCAATTTAATCTAATCTAATCTAATCTGATGCAATCCAATCCAATCCAACCCAATCCAATCAGATCCAACCCAACCCCGCCCCCCATCCAATCCCACCCATCCCATCCAATCCAATCCAACCTCATCTGATCTAATCTAATCGAATTTCAATCCAACCCAACCCAATCCAATCTAATCTAATCTAATTTCAATCCAAACCAATCCAACCCAATCCAATCCAATCCAATCTATCTATATAATCTAATCTACTCTAATCTAATCCAATCAAATCTAATCCAATCCAATCCAATTCAATCCAATCCATTCAATCCAATCCAATCCAATCCAGTCAAATCCAATCTATCTAATCTAGGCTAATCTAATTTAATCCAATCCAATCCAATCCAACCTAATTCCAATCCAATCCAATCCAATCTATCTAATCTAATCCAATACAACCCAACCCAATCCAATCCAAGCCAAGCCAACCCAATCCAATCCAACCTATCTAATCTACTCTAATCCAATCTAATCTAATCCAATCCCTCAGTCCCTCACCCCAGCCTGTAAAGACCTCTGTGGTGTATGGGGGTTTCTCAAAATGAGGTGCGCTGTTTTTGGCCCCCAAAACGCTACTTTAAAGAGGAAAAAAGGGCGCGCCTCATTTTGAGACATTTCCAAATGGGTGGGATATATTGAGATGTACTAGGGGAAACTGGGGTTTATAGTCAACAATGTCAATATCAAAAAACGTACTCATTGGCTGCCTTTGTTTTTCCATAGTCTTCTGGCATGTTTTCAAATAAGTCAAAGACAAAATTGCTTAATCCAAGTCCCAAGCCCTAACCTTCCCCCAAGGATACCTGCATTTTCCTTGGTTTTTACATGGTTTCTAATGGAACCACAGACCTAAAGCAAGCAGAAACAACCACAAACAAATTTGCAATCCCTAAGGGGGGAAAAGTGGCAAAGAGTTAGATCGTGCCACTTTTTTTGCCAGTCTTTCAAAAGAAACAACGAACCAAGAAAACAAAACACCAAGAAACCAAAAAAAACAAAAAAACAAAAACACGATTGCACACCTCAAGGGGAGGGGGTCAGATGCAGAGTGTTGGGTCTTGTCTTTTTGTTTTTTTGTTTTTTTTTGTTTCTTGTTTTTTTTTCCCGAATGCGTAGCAAAGGGTTCTCGTTTTACCTTGGGGGTCTGGGGGTTGGACTGTGTTCGTTTCATGTGGCTTCCGCGTTGCATGCCGTCNTTTTCCCGAATGCGTAGCAAAGGGTTCTCGTTTTACCTTGGGGGTCTGGGGGTTGGACTGTGTTCGTTTCATGTGGCTTCCGCGTTGCATGCCGTCGCTTGCCGTTCGTTTTGGCGGGCGGAACGCCGTGTCTATGGGGGAAGCCACAAAGGTGATCATGTTTTGGACGTTTCAAACGTGTCGAACCTTCGTTTCGTGNACTGTCGAAACGTCGCTGTCTATGGGGGAAGCTGCAAAGGTGATGATGTTTCACTCCACTTCACACTTTACCCTCCACGCTCCACACTTCACACTCCACGCTCCACATTCCACGCTCTACACTCCACACTNAAACTCCACACTTCTCACTCTACACCCCACACTCCACACTCCACACTTTACACTCCACACTCCACACTCCACACTTCACACCCCACGCTCCACACTTCAGACTCCACATTCCACACTCNCTACACCCCACACTCCACACTCCACACTTTACACTCCACACTCCACACTCCACACTTCACACCCCACGCTCCACACTTCAGACTCCACATTCCACACTCCACACTCCACATTCCACCCTTTATAGTCCACACTCCACACTTTACACTCCACAGGGAAGTTGCATAGGTGATGATGTTTCAATAGGTGATGATGTTTCATTCCACTTTACATTTGCGGAGTGGCTCTGGAGTTGGCAGATCACGTGGGAAGACACAGTGTCTTGCAGGAGTGTTTTGTTTTGGCATCGCTAGTACATAGCAGTTCGTTGGGTCCGCTGTTTTGCTTCCATCAGCGTTAACCGCAGCAGTGTGGTTGTCCATCTTCCGTGCATCGCAGTTACTCGACTGTGATGTTTTGTGTTGTTGTAGGTAATACCACACTCCACACTTCACACTTTACACTCCACACTTCACACTTTACACGCCACAGGGAAGTTGCATAGGTGATGATGTTTCAATAGGTGATGCTGCTTCATTCCATTCCACGTTTGCGGCTCGTGGCCTCGCCGGTGAGTGGCTCGGGAGTTGGCACCACATGTCAGAAACAGTGTCTTGCAGGAGTGTTTTGTCTTGGCATCGATACTACATATCAGTTTGTTGGGTCTGCTGTTTTGCTTCCATCAGCGTTAACCGCAGCAGTGTGGTTGTCCATCTTCCATGCAGAGAACGTGCATTGCAGTTACTTGACTGTGATGTTTTGTGTTGTTGCAGGTAATACATGACGTCAGTCGTTTTTTTTTTGGCGTTGGCATGTCGCATCCCAGGAAACAATTCAGGCCTTGGTCAACTTGCATCATTGTGTAATCATTCACCCGTCTCTGTAATAATCCCGGTGGCGATGGCTGGGCGCGCGGCGGCGCGAGCCTGGCGGCGACGTGCGTCTGCCGGCGCGTTGCGTGGCCGCGCTGTGCGCTATGTCGCTGCTGCGGTGCTGTGCTGGCTTGGCTTTTGCGGCTGCTGCCTGGCGCTGTTGCTGCCGCTCTGCGTGTTCTTCGCTGCATGCGCTGCGCTTAGCGGACCGGCGCTCTTTCGCGCTGGCGCTGTTTCGGCGACGGCGCGTTGCTGGACGACCGCATTTTTGCAGGACAGACTGGGATGGAAGCGCGAGTGGTGTTCTTTGAGTTTACTTGTGATTGTGTGAAGTTGGGCTTTGCATCACTTGCGCAGGGCTTTGGTGGGTGGGTGCCATTGTTGGAGTGCAATGACGCATTAACGGTGTCTTGGCGAGTGCGGCGAGCTGGGTCGCAAGTTGTGGTGTGCGAGGCTGATGTTGCGAAAGGCGTTATGTAGATCACGTTTGATTCTGTCTTTGAGTTTTTTGGTTAACCAAGGTCTTCAGCCTGCTGCTTCTTACCGGTGTGCGATGCTGTGGTGTTCACGCATCATCGATGGCTCTTTGTCGATGGTACACTTTTCTGCTTCTGTCAACTTTCCCATGGCCTTGTGGTGGCTTTGGTGCTTTTGTGGTCGCTGCTGGCTTAGCGAGTGCGTGTCCAATGTGTCCGCCGCCGAAAAAGCGTCGAGAAGCGCTGGTGCAAGAGTTGTCCGCAGAAGTGAAGACGTTCATTGCATCGCATGGACGTGCTCCGTTGAGACGTGATGACGTGCTTGCGGGCAAAAGGTTATACGACAGGCTTAGAAGACACAACCTCTTGGATCTTTTACCGGAGGAGGATTTGAGCCGGAGATCAATATGTGCAGAGGTGCGTGCATTTTTGCACGCTAGTGGCCGGCTCCCGCGGCGGCAACGCGTGTCCGGCGACGCTGTGTGTCGGAAGAAAAAAAGCGGGAGGATGTGTTGGCACAGCGCTGGGCGCGCGTGGCTGAGGAAGACTTGCCGCGGGACCTTCGAGAAGAATTCGCGGACTTATTCGTGGATGAAGCGTCGCAAGTGAGGCTTCTATGTGAAGAGGTGCGGTCATTTTGGACTGATCGTGGTTGCATGCCTCGGCGCCGACACTTGACTGGCAAACGTGACCTGGATGAAAAAAGACGTGAGGATGCCCTGGCGTGGCGATGGGCGCGTCGGGTGCCGACGTTTGACAGTTTACCGGAGGAGTTACGACCGGAGTTTCAAATGTTATTTGATGATGTATCTGCTGCCGAGTGGTCTTCTCGTTTGGTGTGTTGGAGTTATTTCTGCTGGTCGCTGAACTGAAGCCGGAGGATGTGCAAAGGCATTTGCAGGGGTCGAAGATTTTGTTGCAAGATTTCAAGGCATCCTGTTTGGATGTCTTTTTGGCTCTGTTCTTCGATGGGGTGCATCCGTCCGAATTCCATTTGCAAGCAGAAGACGATTGGCGCAGCGAATTCTCGGAGATCATGTCTGAGGGAAGAAGAGGAGTCAAGTTCCATGGCAGCGACCCGGCGTCTGGTGACGGCGTGGTCGGTGTGGCAGAGGTGTCGCAAGAACGGGTCTGCTGGGAGCATGATCAATACAGCAGTGTGTTGGAGCGAGTGAAAGAATTCGTTGTGCAGACCGAACGATGGCCTCTGAGGGCAAATCGCGCTGAAGTGGATTTAGCTATGGTGGTGGAACAGATGGCGCGGCTACGGCGTGGCTCTTGGAGTAGGTGTCAGAAGAAGGTTTTGCAGGTCTATGCGCGGCCGCTGGACGAGGAACAGCTACTGGCATGGGAATCACTTCCTTGCGGTGGTGTTTTCATTTGGTTTCCGCGTCACCGGCTGATTTTTGATGAGGTGCGAGCTGTCTTTGAGAGAACCGGGTGTTTGCCTGTTCGTGGTCCGAAGAGTGACACGGATGCGTTGGCGCAGCGTGTGCGGCGGGTGCGTGTCAAGACGTTGGAGTCCGGCACGAAGAAGATGCGTCCTGCGGAGCAAGCATATTGGGAAACGCATTTTCCCGGCATCTGGGAGCGTCGCNAAGACGTTGGAGTCCGGCACGAAGAAGATGCGTCCTGCGGAGCAAGCATATTGGGAAACGCATTTTCCCGGCATCTGGGAGCGTCGCCGGGAAAGAGATGTATATGTGCCTGGAGATGCGTTGCACAACGCTGGCGTGGTCCGCGAGTTTTTGCGTGAGCCGCGAGCCACGGCTATGCTTGCGTGTGAGCTCTGTTCGTATGAAACGGATTTCAAAGATGAGTTTTTGGTGCACTTGCAAAAGGAACATTTCACTGCCCCTGGCGATGTAGCGTCGATGGATGTTACACGCTGTGAGGAAGAGTATCGCAAACGGATGGT
Source organism: Symbiodinium sp. clade C Y103 (assembly GCA_003297045.1). Classification (NCBI taxonomy): domain Eukaryota; class Dinophyceae; order Suessiales; family Symbiodiniaceae; genus Cladocopium; species Cladocopium sp. clade C. The sequence goes on along the minus strand of BGPT01002075.1, from coordinate 50,494 downwards.
ACCCTATAGCTCAGGTTAGGTTAAAAAGTTGCTTTTAGGTTATGGTAACCTAATTAGGTTAAATTAAACTAATTAGGTTGTTCTATAGGTTATCAAAAGAGTGTTTTAGGTTAGGTTATAGGTTAGGTTATTCATACAATTAACCTAAAATTCTTTAGGTTAATTATATAAACAGCCTAAAACTTTTTAGGTTATTCCTATAAATAACCTAAAACTGTTTAGATTATTTCTATAAATAACCTAAAGCTTTTTAGGTTATTTCTATAAATAACCTAAAGTTTTTAAGGTTATTTCTCAAAATAACCTAAAACCTGTATGTTCATCATCACACTTGCAGAACATTCTTTGGTGTTAAACTTTGTTTTTCAAGGGATTTTTTTGCTTGAATGTCACTTNAAAATAACCTAAAACCTGTATGTTCATCATCACACTTGCAGAACATTCTTTGGTGTTAAACTTTGTTTTTCAAGGGATTTTTTTGCTTGAATGTCACTTGAATTTCATTTGAATGTTGATGTGAAACCATCTTCTATGTTCACTTGACCACANTGTTAAACTTTGTTTTTCAAGGGATTTTTTTGCTTGAATGTCACTTGAATTTCATTTGAATGTTGATGTGAAACCATCTTCTATGTTCACTTGACCACACACAACTTCATTTCTTTTGGTTTACTTTTGTTTGATATTTTTGCTGGCAAGCGTGTCATTTTCAAACTATTATTTGAGACATTCACTTGAAACATCACTTGTTTGAGCATTAATGTTCAAATTATTTTCCCAAATTTTGTTTCAATTTATGCTTCCATTTGGAGTTGTTTTTCTTATTTGATTCAAAACTTCACTTGATCTCTAGAGTTGATGAGTTTTTCATTTTGATTGAAGAGTCACCTGAAAATTCACGTGATTCTAACATTTCATGTTGTTTATTTGTTGTGTTTAGAAAATGTACTTGATCTCTAAAATTTGATTTGAATTTTCACTTGGAGTTCCATTTGAAACTTAGTTTGATCCCTGGAGAAACTCGCTACCTTTTCAACCCCCTTGACTTGAAGTAAGTATCACTTGACATATGCAAACCCTTCACTAAACCCTTCACCTGAAATAATTTTCACTTGACATACCGTATTCATGGGGTCTTTGGGGGGCTATGAGGGGGGTGTCTGGATAAGCTGCGGATAAGCCAGTGGTGATCATACTCTGCAAAAAATTGAAAAACCGAATTTTTGTTTATTCATTGCAACTGTGAAAAGTGCCAGGACAATGGCCACTTAAATCATGAGGGTTGGACAAGGTACTGCCAAACACGTGCATCACCCTTGATAGTAAAGTCTGCAATTTGTACCTAAACGAGTCACTTGAGGGGGTGCAAGTAAGGCTCAATCAGGGCTTAATAAGGGCTTATCCACTGCTTAAGCCCAGGCGATGGATAATAAACAGTGGACAAGCAGAGAAACAGGATATATTTAACCATNCATGATACACAAAAAATCACAAAGAATAATCAAAAAATACCACAAACACCAAAAATCACCACAAATCTGAAGACAATCGCCATAATTGACCCACCATAATATCTAATATTATCTGGAATTCCGCAATTCTATGGAACTGTCACCAAGTTGGGATTGCCAGAAGCAATCCTTTTCATTTTTTCATTGTTCAGATATGGGTTGTGACTTACATTTTTGGATAAGGAATGTGCAAGGAAGATCAGCTATCCATGGGGAATAAGGCCTTCATAAGGCATCAAAAAATAAACCCTTAATGAGCCTTTATCCAACTTTAGCAAGACCTTTATGAGGCCTCAATACAAGTTTATACTAAACGAACCTTATCAGGACCTTGNTCAAAAAATAAACCCTTAATGAGCCTTTATCCAACTTTAGCAAGACCTTTATGAGGCCTCAATACAAGTTTATACTAAACGAACCTTATCAGGACCTTGCATGATAAGCTCAGAGACCCCCCCAATAGACCCCCCCAATAGACCCCCCCATGACCCCATGAGTAATACCATTCATTTGATTTACCGTTCACGTCACAATTTCTTCATTGGGTTTGTTTGGTCACTTACTGTAGCTTTGTCGCATGCTTTCTTTTGTTGCATGCCTCATGCAGCTTGTTTCACAGTTTTTGTTTGGCCAAAATTTACCATTGACTCCCTGTGCCATAGGGGTCCCCCACAGAAGAAAGTTTCGAGCCTGAGTAGAATGAAGC
>BGPT01002075.1:24211-45161 GCA_003297045.1 Symbiodinium sp. clade C Y103 | reverse complement strand
GCATCCTCTCACTTGTAGAGTCAGTCCTTTCTTTCTTCCTGGTTTCACTTACTTATGTCTTAATAGTCTTCCTGGTTTCTTTTTAAACTGGAACATGTTGAACTTATTTATAGGAATAACCACTAAAGAAGTTTTAGGTTATTTATACGAATAACCTAAAGAATTTTTAGGTTATTTAGGTAAATAACCTAAAACGTGTTTAACCTTAAAACTATGANTACGAATAACCTAAAGAATTTTTAGGTTATTTAGGTAAATAACCTAAAACGTGTTTAACCTTAAAACTATGATTTAGGTTATTTAAGAATTAACCTAAAAGGTAGGATTTAGTCTATAACCTAAAAGGTAGTTTTTAGTCTAACCGGAGCTATAGGGTNTTAAAACTATGATTTAGGTTATTTAAGAATTAACCTAAAAGGTAGGATTTAGTCTATAACCTAAAAGGTAGTTTTTAGTCTAACCGGAGCTATAGGGTGGTGGGTTGATCCGAAATAGTCTGCGCTTTGCAGATGGAAAATAAAAACACAGAAACAATCCTTCGGACATTCCCGGCAACGCGTTTGCAACAAAACCTCTCAACAACTTGGAAAGAAGCACAGTGAGTGTGAAAAAAGGAGCATCCTGGCACGCTGCTCTGCTTTGGGACACGAGTATCGCACCATTTCTCGTTGCTGAGCCTAATGCTGCATCGAGGCTACCTACCTAGCTGTAGATATCCGACAGCGAACGTTTGACCCGCTGGGCATCCGGTACTCTGGCTTCGGCCTTCGGCTTTCTGTTAGGACACGAGCGCTGGGATACTGTCTTTTGATCTTTGGCCTTGGCTTTCTTCTTACGACTGGTCCTTTTACCTGCAACTTTCTGGCTAGTACCCTCTGCGAGAAGTAGGCAGGCAGCTTTCCATTGAAAGATCAAAGGGCCAGAGTCTGCAAGTGCACCGGAGTGAGAAACTTTCTTGTTCGAAGTCAAGGACATGGCTAACATCATAGCTACTGCCACAGCTCGCAGGTGCATGCCATTGCCGGCCATAGCGTGCAAATCGGACACTGGAACTGCCCGAGAAGAGCAAACTTTGGCTGGCAAGCCAAGGAGCTGCAACTTCTCTGCCGCCGAAAGCAGGCGTCTAGCGCCACTAGAAACCAGCAGAAGCTTGGAACTGGTTGTCAAACAGGGCGCGCAGCCCCATCCAACAGGCATGCGGTCAAAGGATTGAGACACATCTAGCACGCATGGAAATTGCTTGCCTCGATTGGCAGCTCGGGCTAGCACCATTTCAACGGCGCTACTTTCTCGGGGCGTCAAGAACCCGCCAGCAGAACGAGAACTGTGTGCTGAAGGAGCCAGGCCCAAACCCGGTCGAGCCTCGTTGTGCTTCTTCACCCACTTTGTTCCATACCTTTTTGCAGATCCTGAAGATGTTGCCTGCGATGCTGGGGCGATGGCCCGTGCATCCAGAAAATCTGTCAACTTAGCTGCTGGCAAGGATTGCCGGATTTCGACCATAGTCTCTGCAAAAAACTTGGCAATGACACCTTTCTCACAAGTGAGCGCAGCATCTCTGCGAACCATGATAAAATAGATCCGGGGACGTCTATGAGGCTCTTGCAAGGCTATGGAAGGACATAGAGGAAGCACACAAAGCAGATACTTCTCGAGCAATCCAAAACGTTTGAAACTTGCCAGGAGCTGACGTTTGTAGCTCATGATGCCTTTGACATTTTCCAAGACGATCCAATCAGGACGAAGGTGACAAGCCGTTTGCAGGCAAGCGAAGAACACCTTTGCTCGAGGGTCTCTGAAAGCTCGTCTTGCTGCCGATTGCCTGCTGTAGGGCTGGCATGGAAATCCAGCTATATACCCGGTGACATTCTCAGGGAGCGAGGACAAGGGCCGAGCCAGGATGTCCTCAAAGATCATTTTAGCTCGACCATTCTCTTTCAGCCACAGGCGAACAGATGGATTGCTGTCACTGGCAAACCTTGCCGGGGCTGTGCAGCGCAGAAGCTTATAGTTTGAAGAAGAAACATATATGAGACAGAACGCCTTCTGGGAAAACACAGAAAATGGATAGGCTAAGACAAGATACAGCTGTTCAAAGGGTATCTCGCATGCTTCGGCTGCAAAAGCTGGAGTATCCAAGCCGCTACAGTCTGTGGCTATCTTCTGCGTGAAAGAAGAACTCAAGTAAGGCGTGTAGCCCAAGTTCTGTGGAAGCCATCTGGCACTAGATCGCAGAACTGCTGCGCGCAGCAACCTACACCGGCCATCCGGCCGATCGGACATTTCCGCTTATAAACCAAAGATCATTGCACGACGAAAACTTTAGGACTTTGCCTCTGTGAATTACCTCAGTGACTTTTGAAAGACAGCCATGTAATATTTCTAGCACATGTGTCACCACAGTTCATTCAAGTTTGAAAAGTAAAAAGGTACGAACTTGCGCCACCTTCAGTGCAACATGTACCTCCCAGACTTTTGAAAGATCTAGAGGTAATCCACTACATCACAGGACTGCGCCGTGCCCCGCGGCACCTCTCGGATGCTCTTGGCCTGTTGTGAGACATTGGAATGCAGTTCCAAGCTAGGATAAAAAATAGATTGCTATGATTCCAAGAACGCTACGATGCAATTGGCAGCTAGGATTTGCAAACACTGCTGGCAGGGATGAACTTTTCACGCCGTTCCCAAAGCATGTCACATCTAGCCAAAAAGCACATGCCGGCGCAAGGCTTCTCTGAAATCATAGTGAAACAAAACTTCATTGTTCTTAGTTTCTATGCAGGCAGGGCGCGGCGGTTTGGAGCAGCTGCGCAAGCTGCGCGAATCCGGTCCTTCCACAAACCTGCCTCTGACAAACGGCACGAAAGAATTTCCTGGGGAGCGGGCGCCCTCGCCCGTGCCACCGGTAAAGGTATTGCGCGGACTTTTGTAGCCTGCACATCTTGGCACAACATGCACCATTGGCTCACTGAGTCCTTGATGCTACCCAGCTTGCCCAATGGCCTGAAGAGGTTCTTTCCGACGCATGCCTCGTATAAGGTGGATCCGGCTGAGAAGATGTCGATGGCCGGCGTCAACAGGGAGCGATCAATCTCATTCACATAGAGCTCTGGGGGCCTGTAGCCCTCGGTCACGTACATAGTAAAGTGTGTGTCCTTTTTGTCTCGGACAGATGTGAACTCCATGAGGCCACAATCTGTCAGCTTCAACGAACGTGTCTCTGACAGCCACAGAAGGTTCCCGGGCTTGATGTCCAGGTGACAGATATGCCTCGAATGCAGCAGCCTCAACGCACAGGACAGCTGGCACGCAAGGAGTTCCATCCTTTCATCTTTGAATAAATCATGTGTCTTCAGAATCCTGTCGAGGGATTGGCCCCCGTGTTCCATAGAAAACCATGGGCAAGGCTCTACTGCAGGGTCCGATGCAAAGACCGAACAGAAGTAGGTGTGATAGTGATGCCCCAATTCGGACACAAGCAGTTTCAACCAACCCGTTTCTCGCAGCAGGTTTGCTTCGCTGTGGCGACCACTGAAGAGCTTCAGCACCACAACTTTTCCTGTGCTTTTGCAAAAGGCTTCAAAAACCTTTCCGTAGAAGCCCTCTCCTAATTTTTGCTGCAGCCTAAATGCACCCTGCAAAGCGACAGTTACCTGCTGTGAGCACAAGGGGGCCTTAGCTTCGTCAGTTTGACATGGCATCTGCGGAAGCTGCTTGCAAAACACACCAGCAGCGGACATCGCAATGTGCTGCTGGCGAACTTCCTCAGCACTTCTGGCATGGTAGGTTGCTTTTTTAGCAGCGCTCAACCTCTTCCACTGCGCGCCGACTCTCTTCATTTCTCTCGCATGTTCATCTTTTGAGCCCTGACCTCGCTTCAACTGGTAATTCTCAGACAAGTAGATTGCAAATGGACGCCTTGCTTTGGGGCAAAGTCCGTCTTTCAGGGCTGCTTTCCTGAGGCCTGGCTGAAATCTCACTGTGGACTTTGGCAGCTTTGTTTTGCAGGTGAGTCGATGGGTGACAGGCATTTCCCACAAACCTCAATGGGAAATAACCGCAGCTGCTAAACTGCTTCCAAGTCTACACTTGCCAAATGCGAACCTGTACAGAAAAAAAAAACCTTTGAGCCAAGCGCAATGCTGCCCTGGCACATTTTCACATTTCTGTGGTATGTGGAAAGCACCGATGCAAGCCACACAACATATCACAAGATTGCACTGTCGAAACAAAATTCAGTCTCTCAAGCAGGCCGCAGTCTTACGCAAAAAAAATGCCACCGTCCGACAACGATAAAGGTGATAATACTATATAATACTGATGATGCTTATAAGATGATGATGGCGACGCTGATTATGGACATGATGACGGTGACTTCTGATGCGGACGAGGCCTAGGATTACGATGCTTCTGATGCCGAAGAAGAGTATGAGACAATGATTTTCGTGTTGACATTAATGGTGAAGAAGATGATGGCAACGGCGACCGTAATGATCATGCTGATGATGACGGTGGTAATGATGACGGTGATGATGATGATGATGATGATGATGATGATGATGATGAATTGGTGGTGTTTACGACGATGGCCGATGAGGACGAGGACGGCGCGGATGGTGATGACAATGAAGATTCAAGATGAAGATGCGGATGGTGATGATGATGATGATGATGATGATGATGATGAAGAGGAGGAGGAGGAGACAGATGATGCCAGGTGTGATGTGGACGGTGAAACTGAGCGATGGTAACGAAGACGGCTGACAAGGACAAGGACGATGATAATGATGATAGTATTAGTGATGTTACTGAAGAAAAATGAAGAAGAAAAAGAAGAAGAAGAAGAAAAAGAAGAAGAAGAAGAAGATTATGATGATAATGATGATGACGGTGATGATGCCGACAATGATGATGATGATGATGATGATGATGATGATGATGATGATGATGATGATGATGAGGATGATGATGATGGTGATGATGATGATGAGTTTGACGATGATAGTGACGATGGTGACGATGAGGATGACGGTGAGGATGATGCTCATGATGATGATGACGGTGAGGATGATGCTCATGATGATGATGACGATGATGTTGATGATGATGTGGATGTCGATGTTGATGACAAGGTGTTGATGTTGATGTTGATGCTTGTGGTAATGATGATGATGATGATGATGATGATGATGATGATGAAGATGCTGATGATTATGATGACGATTCCCACGATGATGTGAGAGGAGCCGCGCGTACTTATATATATAAAATAAGTGAGAGGTATCTACAGCTTTGCACCTACGCACTGGCAAACAAACATCCTTGCTAGGTAACCTTCGGACGCTCTGTTCAAATGCCACATGCCCGGTGCCTTCCAAATGAAGCGATTTGCTTTAGAGATGCCTGTTTCGTCTCGGTTTCAGCACCTTGCCTCGGCCAAGTTCATATTTACCCGCAGCAGTTCATGCTGGTTCATCCTTCAGACTTTCCAGGAACGTTGCCTTTGACTTGTGTTTGGATGGTATGACTGCTGGGAGTGTGGGCCAAAAATGCTATAGCTTACATACGATTTGAAGCATGCGTAACCTTTCAAACGGCAAACGTTCAAAGCACCTCAGCTGTATACGTTTAACGGTAATAAAGTTTTCAACCTGAAACGGGCCTTAAGGCGCACCACCCAATACGTTGAAAACTTCCTACGCATTTTGAAATGCCCCGCCCCACCATCAGCGTTGCATGTATGACATGTACAACGTCACGCGGCACGCATCACATCTTTATTCCGCACCCCCCCATCGCTAGCAAAAACGTCAGGGTTGCGATTGCATGGCGGTGAGAAAAACACTTCTGAGGTGTCAAGGGCTGGCAGGCTGAAAGACTGAAAGCTCTCGAGACTTGGCTTCCTGCAAAGAAAGAATTCGTTGCAGGCACACGGGGAGACGGCATCTTCGAAGGCTACCTGTAGAAAAGTTTTCAAGCAAAAATCCCAACTGGTAAATCACGTGCGGTTTCACACAAACTCACGGGCTCTGTCACAGCCCATGACATACTAGCTTCCATCCATCGGAAAAATACTACAAATCTTGAGTGCAAACGCATGATACCAACTCTGTGTATCCTTGCTGCGCCTACGACAAAGAGGCAGCATCAAGGCGACCTGACCAACGAAAAGGGCCGAAGGTTCAGAGGCAGGATGGGTCCTTGTAGGCAATGTTTACATCAAAACACAATTACCCCGGTAACCTCAACTGCAACTGAAACATGCTTGCAGAAAGGAAATTGAAGCGGTCTTCACATTACCTGTCAGATTTCACATGTTCCTGCAGCTGTTCTGCCGGCTTCAACTTTGTTCGTACTCCAAAAGGCAGTGACTGATCCTACCTCCAACGCACGCAGTGCATGTGAAGCAACACGTCCGAAACCAGAGTCAGTTCCACCGTCTTGAAGACCGAAATTGTTAACTACTCTGCAGTCTCTGCCAACAACTGCTCCTAGAATTTTGCACCGGGCCCCCGAAGAAAAAAATAATGACAACCCTGAATAGCATGGCAGGAGTGCTTGGGGCAAGTCGCATCAGGCTGTAATAAGGCACTTCCTTTGAATGCCAAACCAGAAAGCTCAGAACCAACAAGTCAACCGGTATCCCTCGATTCTAACGCTCAGGCCTTGTTGCTATGAATCTTGTTTTGCCCACAAGGTCATTGCGTTCTGACACCTTTGGAAGGAACCAGGAATAAAAAAACAAAAGCTATTTGCGCGCGTCGAGTGTATGATGTCTCATTGCATCAAACTCAATATGGCACAAGCGCATACTCAGTTTCGATATATTGCTGTCATTTCCAATGAAGCTTAGTCGCCAGAAGTATGACAACCTGTCAGCAAGAATCCATATAACAATTTTCCGACTCGGTGTCCTACCAAATCAATCTAACAACATCTCCGTCGAAAAAAGTTAAGGACGGCATCAAAAACATCACATATCAAACCAGAAGCAAGAGCCAGCTTTTAGTCTGAATACTTTGCTTCGACAAAAAAGGACAAACTTCATTCCAGCCGCCAGTCTTCAGGAAAGGTGTCTATATTCATCTTTATCTCTAGCAACCCCGTTATGTAAGAATAATCTTAGATACATGCATATATGAAAACATGTATGTATAGACATACTTATTGCTTTATCGATTGATCGGTCCTTTTATCTGCCTTTCTTTGTGTGCTTCTACCTATCAACCCGACAGGACACAAAACTGATGTATATCTGTGCACGTGTCAAAACGCAAATATCTATATACATCGCAAAGCGGCAAAGCGATTTGTTCGCTCGTTCGTTCTTCAATCTGTTGGTTGAGCTTTACTCAGCTAACGAGTGAGCCGGTTCATGAAGTAGTCTGTGAATGAAACTGTTTGTTATTTAGTCTTAGTCTAGTTGCAGATGTAATTACTTAATTTGGTGCTTTGTTAGGTAGTAAACTCGTCAATCAGGTAGTTCCAAAATGGGGTAATTCGAAAATCAGCTTCTTCCAAATGGAAATTTGTCAGTGAATCAGAAATTGGTTACTCAATCAGAAGTTAGTCATAAGTTAGTCGTTAGGTAGGTACTAGTTTGAGAGTTAGCTAGTTAGTCATTAGATAGCTTAGGAGCTAGTCAGTTGTTTGGTTTGTTTGTTTTTACTTTCTTAGTTCGTTCGTTTGGCAGTTGGTTTTCTTGCTTGTTTGTTTGCTAGTTCGCTCGTTCGTTTATTAACTATGTTGGGCCTCTACTTCGTTAAACACCTATTCTTGGAGTCAGCAAGTTGCTGAAGAATAGTTGAGTAATTAGTCATTGAAAGACACTGAAGCAGTTAAACGGTTCTTTGGTTAGTTAGTGTGTTTACAAGTCAATCAGTCAGTCAGTCAGTCAGTCAGTCAATCAGTCAGTCAGTCAGTCAGTCACTCACTCAGCAAGTCAGTCAACCAGGTACCTTTATTTTCTCAGTCAGTCAGCTAAAAAGCTGCTGCGTTAATAAATAAATAGGCTGGATTCTTCGATCTTCACTGGATAAGCTTTGTATTCAAATCTTCAAGTTTATTTGCTTTAGAGGATGTCAGCTCGCTATTTGCATGGTTACTTTGCTTTTAACCAGTTCGTTACCTTCTTCCTGAAGGAATTTGGCCATTAGTTAATGAGTGGGTGTGTGAATGGGTGAATGAGTGAGCTAGGTAGCTAATTAATTGAAAAGTTAGTTGGTTTCTTGATCAGTTAGCCACTTGGTTTGTTAAATAGTTTCGATGACTTACTTAGCTGGCTAGTTGGTTTGCTAATTGGTTTGCTACTCGGTTCTTTTTCCCCGATTAAATATTTGTTTAATTGCAAAACTCTTTGGTCATTAATTCGCTACAGTTCGCGGGTTGTTTTTTCTTTTTTTGCTGCGTGATTCACATAACTTGCGGACCATTTATTTTGGTATACTTGCTTAGGTGTTAGCTAGTTCATTGATTAGTGTGTTAGTTAGTTAGCTAAATAGTTAGTTAGTTAGTTAGTTAGTTAGTTAGTTAGTTAGTTTGTTTGTTTGTTTGTTTGCTTGTTTACCTGTTTGTTTGTTAAACAATTAGTTAGTTAGCTAGATAGTTAGTCTGTTGAGTAGTTGGTTACTTCGCTAGATAGTTAGTTAGTTAGTTCAGAAAGTAACGATTTAGCCTAAATGTGTATATATATATGTATATACATATATATATATATATATCAATGGAAAACAATAGAAACTTATATACATTTACGGAAAGCATACAATTTCAAGAATTGCTTTGTCTCTCTCTCTCTATATATATATATATATATACAAATCAATATATACGGATATTTATATATATATATATAGATTATATGTATGTACATGCGTGTGTCGATGCATATACGCATGTGTATTTATTTATTTATATATATATATATGTATTGATACACGCAAAAAAGGTAAATATGAATGTGCAAACTTACACCCATACCCAACCGACAAAAACAATCATCTCTCTTCCACTGGCTGTTCAGCTGCAAAAGGGAGTCGTGCAGCACTGGAAAGGCTAAAGCAAGTATACTGTTTTGTTGTGTTTGTGGCACAGAAACGGAAGCCATCGCCTGCTGGGGCCGTTCATCTTGATGCTTTCCACTGATTTGGCAAACAATACCGCCTGACCAAGGTGCAACGAAACTCCTTCCCGTCCAATTGAGCAACACATCTGAATTTATGTGTCTTGGCGCCCAGTGGCCAGAGCACAATCCAGCTAATTTCAAAATAAGGCCACATGGCCAACGCCAACATAATTCTCATGAATCCAACTTGCCAGCATACGCCCCCGTCATGGTCAAATGAAAAGGAAAGCCAATTGACAAAACTGAAACTCGCATTTTCCTGCATCTTCGGATGCAAGAAAAGCAGGACACAGAGCAATCAAGTCCGGCGCGCTGATCGCTTTGCCTGCATCTTTTCACCATATCCCCGAGTCAAAAACAGGCCGTGCTCAATTTCTACGAATAATTCTCCGCTATGTCCTTGCTCACCTTGTCGTCGTAAATGTCATACTTCATGTCTGGCAGACTGTCCTTGCTGACCTTCTTCTGTCCTTGCTCACCTTCTTCTGTCCTTGCTCACCTTCTTCTGTCCTTGCTCACCTTTCCTCAATCCCACATTGCCCTTGCTCGCCTTCTATCGATAGACTGATCACCGGCCTTTATCACCTGTCCTTGCTCACCTTCTTCTCTCCTTCCTCACATTCGGTTCTTGATCACCTCCTGTTCTCGGTTACATGTCCTTGCTCCCATGTTGTATTTTTGTTAGCTGTCTCGTGTCCTTGCTAACCTTTCCAACTGAAATTCCGAATCCACCACATCCATGATGCTAGGTCCCAAAATAAGTCAAATATGTGGACTAAGTACATCTTCTCGATGGCAGAAGGGCAGAAGGGCAGAAGGAGGAAGTGGTGCCAGAAAGACTTTAGGGAAGACCATGAGAAAGATGCCTAGCAGGACCAAGGGACGGCAACAGAAGAATGGGACAATGGCAAGAGAGGCGGCAATACCAACATCACAAGGAAATGCAAGAAGAAAAATGCAAGGATAAAGCAAGGCCAAAAAGAATAAAAGAAAAAGAAAAGCCACAATGCCAGGAGGACAAGGGAAGACAAGAAGACAGAGCGCTTGAAAACTAGAGAAAGCCAGGAAGACCAGGAGAAAACAAGAAAGGCCCTAGTGCCAGGAAGACTCAAGAAAGGAAAAAGAGGCAGCATGTGAAGACCCAGAAAAGGAGCAGAAAAGATGCGTACAATGTACATCCAATGCCGTGACACGAGCTTACTGCACAATCTATGTCTTCACTGCCCTGAACTGTCTTGTTTTGTTCTTGTTTCACAAAAACTGACCACCTTGGTGGCCACACTGGCCTGCGTGCTCCCAATCAGTGTGCATACAGCAGCAGCGATCCTGTCGTGTGACAAGAATCAATGCAGCGGACACTTTGTATATATCTCCACCTGTTTGCACAACTCAAATCAAAGCTCTCTCCGGCTTTCACAAGATTCAGCACACGCCCGATGGTAACAATAAAAAAACAAATCAATATACCTGTCTGCGCTTTGAACTTCCGACAGCCCTGGGCGAGGTCATTTGCTCATGCTTTTGGATCCGGGCCTTCAGGCCGGCAACTCTCCAGCAAGCCCGACGCCTGGTGTCAAGATACCGAGTTGCTTCGAATTGCAGTTAGACCCAGTTGCGACTTTGACGACGTTTTTAAACGGCTTCCCTATATGTGGGAAAGCGCTCGATGGAATCATGTTACATATATCATTGCGTTTCCGGAAGGAAAAAGATATTATGGCTGATTTGCCCCAAGAGAAAAGACGAGGTATACACCAAAAAAGGCAAACAGATGCAAACAGTTTGGATTGAGCGGCGCCTCTAGGCTGAAGGGTGCCCATGAAACCCATGGCCGAAATGAACACTTATATTTACATCTTGGAAGACGGCTATTCAGTAAGTGGAAAAGCTTTAGGAAGCGTCTTTGCATATTCTTCCAGGTGCTTCACGATATCGGTCGCCTATGGTTCGTGATTTTTTAACTTGTCTACGCTGGGTCAATGTCTGGACCCTTACAATGCTAAGGCGCCCGTTTTATGGTCAATTTTTGGAAGAAAAAGTGGCGCGCGCACACTGCGGCACCGCATGTCATGCCAAACCAGGCTCGAACGAATAGTTGGAAAACACAACTGTCAGAGTCAAGGTGAGACTCGGGAAATGGAATTAACAAAATGGCAAACTTCCAATCAGATACTAAATGTTGCGCAATATGGGATTGATTCTTGACAGCCTTTTCGCTCAAAAGGAATGTACAAACCATTGGAGAACGGAAATGTAAATAGTTCCAACTGCTTAGCAATCCCTAAAAAAGCATTTGCCATCAAAAGTGGACATCCAAAATTATGATCTTCTTTGAGCGCACCAACAAATAGAAACCCACCAGAGATTGGGGTACCCGAAGTTTGACAAAGGGCCAATCAACCCATGTATCGTCATAAAATAGGTGTGTGTGTGTGTGTACCGTTCAAAACACCAGGTATGCTGATTCCCATCTCTAGAACGAAGAGGTAGTCGCATTTCGGGTGGCCCTGTCTGATTTATCAAAAACTGCTGCTGTTTGCCACCTAAATCAACGTACGGGATATGTTTGGATTTGCCCTGTCCCGAAATTTTGCGCAAGAATCAAGGGTCCCTATGCTGATCATCGATTTGGATAGAAAAGTCCTGAGCATGAGGGCTAAAACTTATTCACCGCGGAAACAATCGTCTACCGCTTTCAAAATCGCAGTCATGGGCCATGGATTCCTATAAGAAGATGCACCCTCCTAACATGGTCTGCTGGTCAAAAGGTTTTAAAACCATGGCTACAGGATTGAATCGCCAATTTCATACCATTATCGTCGAACTGGTGCTCATCCAAACAGCGAGGCCTAGAAGTGGAGAATTGAAAACAAGTAAATATCATCTTGTTGCACAGCGTGAAGCATGCATGTGGATTACAGTATGTCGAGAACCACCAAGGTTAAAACCAAGCCATACCAGGAGCATTGTTGAAATCCCACTGCTTACTAAAGTACATTTACCTGCCAGCTTTGGACGGTCATCTACAAAATGTCCAAAGCCATCAAGTATTGTTGTCGCTACAGTATGGGGGGCGAGTCTTTGCAAAACATTCTGCTGGGATAAAGCTTATTGAAAACATAATTGGTTGGCGCGAACCACCTCTCCGTCCCTGCGCTGACCGTTGCAAACATGAAAATGTCACTACCAACGACTCTGTTTCACAGGTCAAGACAAACATATATTGAGAAATAGAAACGCATACGCACATATTTACTTTACTTTGAGTGATCCTCACCATGGCATGGCACGGCATATGTGCGGACAAATAACCTGCAATATGTCTGGACATTTCTTCTACCTGACATGTCCTCTGACATTGTATGTGCCAGTCTTTCTCGCATTCTATCTGGCATTTATTCTCACATTCTACCTGGCACTCTATCTAACACTCTATCGAACATATTTCTGACAGTCTCTTCAGCTCGGGAAGTGGATAGGAAGGACAAGAAGGGAACAAAAGAGACGTCAAAGAGGGTTCCACGCAGGCCGCTTTGGACTGACAAGAGTTAAGAGTTCATCGAAAATATGACAAATTTCCTGCGCAGGCCCTTCGTCGCGCACGCCCGACCCTTCGGCGCAAGTCTCCGTGAAATTTGGTCGCCAAAGGGTTCCCGCTGTGCGTTGAAGGGTGGACATGCTGGTGTGTATTCCAGCCTCTTTGCTTCCGTGATGCACATACGATGTGTTTTGCAAATTAAGCCCTGCTTGGCTTTTTCACGGCGAACACCTGGTTATGTGCTGTACTTAAGGTGACGTAGCGGTAGCAGAATTGCACCTGACGAGTTGATGGGGCCGAGGGCCTGTAGTTGGCTGTGGAGGTGAGGCTTGCCGAAAACTGGTAGGCTGTGAGTTTTGTTTTTCTGCTATGTATTTGTGACTGTCGCGGAAAATAGCTGCGCGTGGTTGTATTTGCAACCGCTACGTTTGGCATACATAAGAGCAACTTTGCTCTTCTATGTGAGGATTGCCTGCCATTTGCGAACGTATGATACGAGTGCATGGCATGTCGTTTTTTAATATTTTAAGTTCCTGTTGGGTTGCTTGGTTTTGCGTGAACTTGTTTCTGTTTCTCTTTATTCCGCATCTGTCAGGTGAGGGTTGCTACTAGATTTCATGTCAGCGGTGCCGTTACCTCCAAATCCTCCCCCTCCACTAGACCGCAGTGTTTTCCGATAGACCCGAACAGCAGGCTCAGGGTCAGCTTGTTCCCCGCCGGACGCCAACTGCAAGATGCAGATTCCAATGTTCCCTGCCGGACCCGAAAATCGAGCTCAGGATCAGAGTGTTAAATCCCGAACGGACCTTAACAGCCACCGCTAGATCGCGGTGTCCCCTGCCGGACCCGACAAGCAATTTCTGGATGATAGCGCTTCCTGCCGGACCGTAACTGCAAGCGCTAGACCACAGTGTTCCCCGCCGGACCCGAACAGACACCGCTGGATCAGAGTGTTCCCGGACGAAAAATGCTGTGACTCTTGCAATGAGACTTGTAGCTGACGGTTTGTACAAGAGGACTGGGCAAATAGACTACTTTGCGTACCTGCCTGCCTAGCACAAGACTACTCGACAACCACCTACTAGACCCACGAGCCGGTGGGGACCGCGGTACGCGGGTAGACGGATCGACCATAGCATAGTGACATGTTGACTCAATACATACGTATGCAGGTACCACATACACGCAGATCGACAAGTGAACCAACAGTGAAAGGACAAAACACCAGATCGTCATAGAAGCAGCAGATGTCTACATGCACGCGCGTCATGCGTTCACAGAATGGGAACAAATCGTGATGTACAAGCGCACAAGCGCGCAAGCGCACAAAAGCAAATGAAACAACTTGCGACTAAGAGACAAGCATACATCAGTGTGTTCATATATGTCCCTAGAGAATGAGATACAAACACAGTGTGAGCGAAAAGACATAGCGGAATAAGACACGCCGCAGTCTCAAAAAGTAATTAGGAAAACAAAATTCCAGAACTGCACGCGCCTGACCCTACCAACACCTCATGCACAAATGCTTCTCTACGTATCATATCGAGCTATGGTGTCGTAAGAACCTCGATGGCTGCCGCGTGGGCCCAGCATACATAATTTCACGTTTTGCTTCTGCGCAAAAAAGAAGCGTCATATAAAGAAAAGTGTCAAGAAGCAACCCTGTCACCACACCCTTTAACGCACAGGGCGGACCCTTTGGCGTTCAAATTTCACGGAGACTTGCGCCGAAGGGTTAGGCCTGGTCAACGAAAGGTCCGCAAAGACCGTCTTTCTTCTTGCCAAGTGACTCTTGATCTTTGTCAGTCCAAACTGGCATTCCGCCTTCAGTCTGCGCAGCAAAGTGGCAGCCAACTATTTCTCATGGGCAAGCAAATTACTGTACATTGCAAACCGTTGATGCCAACACAAGACCCTTCATCCAGGCCCCAAACATACAAACACACACACACAGATGAGCAAACATTGAAGCGAACATCAGCAAACACAACACCACATACAGTCACAGAAGCAAGCAAGCATATTGCCAAAAAAATCCACCCGTGCACGCATACATACCAAGAAATGCCCAAGCATCCATATCCATGCATCCATGCGCGCATCCGCACTTACATCCAGGCATTCATGCGAGCACACATACGTACGTGCACATAAAAAGCAACAACAAATGGCCCAACACATACACGTTCGCAAAAAAATGCGAACTTATGCTTGTCTACCTGCCCACTTGTAACCATCGACTCTGGCATTCCTGCAAGCACGCGTTCCAACTCACAACCGAAAATAAACAGAAACCTACACACTAGTCACCCATAACAACAAGAAACTGCCAGAGATGCGCAGAAGATGCGATCTTACAAGCAAACAAAGTCTCTAACTCATGGTGTGAACTTCCTATTGGAACCACAACCTGTGCACTCCAGGAATCCCCACAGCTAAACCCACCGTTCAGCCGAAATTTCTGCACGGCCGCCTGGCCTCTTCCACGAAAGGCCAACTTCAATGGCAGCTCGGCAGCAGCCGCAGCCAGCGGCGGCGACCCCCAACCACCAGCAGCGGCAATATCCCACCGCCACAACCCGGAAAATGAGAGAAAATCTTTAAACACGCAAAACTACAACCTAGTGTGTGTATTGTAAAATAATATACATATATATTTATTTATTTACTTACTTATTTATTATATACTATAACTGATGTAATGCAATGTAATGTAATATAATGTATATGATGTAAATAAAAAAACATAATACATCCATTGTTTTTAGGTCATGTTATATACATGTGTCATTGGACCATAGAATTAGATCGGTACATTATTGGATCCGAACTTGTTGGGTCATAAATGATAGAAACACAATTTAAACATCCCTAGGTACCGGAAACCGCGCGTGGCGGTATTGTGATTCATCTCATAGCTATTTATTGCAAAAGTTGTTCACTGTGAGGTTTTGGCACATGTGGAATCACACATTTTGGCGATTTTGACCTCAATTCCATTGCGTTCCTTTTTTTAGCTTTTCGTGCTGGCGAAATAGTTGTTTTTGTGTTTTCTTCTCTTGAAACAAATAGGCTGCAATCGCATCTTGTTGCCTTTTTTCCCACGCCTGCCATTCGAAATTGGGACAGCTTCAGCCATTCAGCGCTTTGCGCGCAGCTGCTGCTGTGATTTTCACATGTTTTTTGACATGTTGATGTAACACCATTGCCAAGAGCGTGCGTAAACCAAAAGCCAAGGGCTTTTTCTTGTCAATGAGTTTGGCACGTGTTTCTTTAAGTCTTGCCAGCATTGATCGATTTGGCCAGTATTGATGTTGATCCTTTTTTGTACTCTCTTGACCCACTTTGCAAATTGGCCTTTGGAATGGTTGACAAAGTCATGATCGATGCCACAACAACGAGCTACCTTTGGATAGGCAGGGGCCCCGTCCGTGATGACGTACGTGTGCAAGTGCAAGAAGTGCAAGAGAAGACATCTGTAGCGTAGCATGACGTATGTGTGCAAGTGCAAATGAACGTTATCAGCCCACCCCCCCACCCAACCCCACCCGTCTATAACAAAAATGTACACGCCTACACGTTCGGTTTTCGGTCTCCCAGCTTAAACATGTATATGAACGGATATTATACAAGGGATATAATGGATCCATGAATGATGATTTATATTCATAAAGTAAAAATGATGGAAACATGTCAAATGAAAGGTATTGAACTGCTCTACCCGGTCCTGTTGCAGCTCTGCAGGTGGCCAGTCTTCGGCGTGCCAGCTCCTCAGGGGAGGCCGGGGAGTGACACCCATGCCCTTTGTCGACCAAAAATACATATAAAACATGTGTACTACTACATTAAAAAAAAGAACGAATCTCCAGCTGGTTCGCGGATTTTCACAGGCAACGAATCTGCGTTTCGCTAACAAATCGCAACACATGAAATTTCAAGCTGATTTGAGGAGGAAACATTTAAGATTTCACAAACAATTCACTGGACCAAAGAAACTTCAATGGCGATTTGCCCAACAATCAACTTTCTCACAGACTGCTGCCACAGACTCTGCACTTCGGGTCCCAAAATGGGAGCGTTTTCAACTACTACGTGGGGATGGCTCAAAACGTTTGATGGTTAGATGTCCCTGTGGATCCAGACGTACCTTCGCAGGAAGTACTTTTGGTATGATTCCTAAAGATTTCATAAGATTTCAAAAGGGAATTTATTGTATCAAACTATCTTCAGAAGGTCTTTGGATCAATTTTGGGATGATTGCCTACAGAAAAAAAAAATCTCCAGCTCCCAGCTGTCCTGCCGACGCCTGAACTGGCTGGGATCACCAACCCCAAGGACCAACCACAATATGGGGGCTATTCGAAGTTATCCCAAGTAGGGGTCCCCCTCCAGTCTCATCAAACATGGCTATGGCTAGCTGGACAATCTTCTATAAATGATTATAAATGGAAGTTTATAGCTGGGAAAATCATCTGATCAATGGGTGATTCTTTATATTTGCACGGAGGACTACCAAGTAGGAGTAAAGACTTTCATAAACCACAAGTTGCGGCTGGTTTATCGTTCTGGATCCCCTATCGCGAAAGATGTCTGGAACTGGACAAAATGTAAACGAGCATGACCATCGCTCACTCAGCTTTTTGTCTCTGTATCAATAGAGTTTCAAGTTTCAAGGGATGATTTGCTGGGTCCCTATTTTGGGACAACCATACCCAAACTCTTTAGACAAATGCACAGCTCAAACCACTACATCAAGGTGTCAAGCTAGATCTCATGTCAAAGCAAGAAATATCAGGATGGTTGTTTGGTCGTTTCAACCAATCCCACACAAGGGTAGATCAGAAGGATGTTGCGAAACGTAGCCCTGTCTGGTCTGACGTCTCCTTCATCTGCACAAATCAACTCCGCTTGAAGTAAGCAGTTTGGAATTACATGGTCATCATGGGTCAATGAAAATGCCAGGAACCTCAAGAGTCTGTGCAAACAGGTCCTGTACCGACCTGCTGTTTATATCTCTTTCAAGTATTCAAGATCAGGATTCGGTAATTTGGAACCGGCCCAGGAACTGCCAAAAAGCATGGTGCATGACATGGGAAAATTGCTGTGTATGCTCACCCGTCTGCCTGGTTACCAGTGCCAATGCGGTGAACGACCGGATTGATGCCTGGGATCGTCAAAATGATTGGGGGTTTGACGATTAGAAAACATGGGCATCATTTCACGATTCAAAAACAAGGTTTAACAAGCAACACATAGAGCCTAGACCAACTATTTCATATAAGGATAGAAAGGCGAAAATATGGTTAGTCTAACTATCCCACCCTCGTGAACATATAAGAACAATAATATACTAGTATCCCATGTCTTTAGTGGAACTAAACATGCCATTTACATCCATTTACAGCCCTGGGGAGAATCCTTCAAGTAGGCTCCAGAAAAATATCATGCTCAGTAGCACCTCGCAACACATTGATTCTTACTGGTCTTCCTTGACCCCAGTTCAAATTCGTTAAAGAACCTGCACCACCTCTAGTTATGTCTGGAAACGAACAATGTGAATGGTTGTTTCACAAAAGATCATGGGATTCCAGGTCTTTTAGTTTGGCTCACTTGCGTGTTGTAGTTTAATGTTTGCATCTCCTATTTGCTGGGTGGGATCCCCATGCAGTTTCTACCAATCATCAACAAAGACCATTTGCCAATGACTTCGCAAGTGTGACTCCTTTCAAAAGTATAGACCAAACCATACCCACGATATAAAACCCCAAAAACCCCACATCTTGGCTTGCCTGAATATACTGCAGAGTAGCCCTAAATCCATACATTGATTGCGCACCGTTTTCCCCACTAAAACGACTATTTAGGCTATGTCTATACCCAACTTTCAGACAAACCCACCACAACCGCATGGTCTAGAGCTTCAGCCTGACCCCAAGTGGTGAATCCTCTGGCAATCTCACCTGGCTATGAACAAAAACAAACAGGAGGTCTTTTCTTGGCAAAAATGTGAAAACAGAAGGAAAATCGTTGGTGGTATCAACCCATCCCCCCCCAAAAAAATGCCAATCTGGATCCACGTCCCAAATAGCTTTGAACATAAAACTTTGAAACTAGCAACCCGATTAAAAGATACACCAACATCTGTAACGTAGGCCATTGCAAATTGCCCGGTTAGACTATCAAAAGCCACATCCCCTGAGAACATTCAATGAAGATGCCAGTTTCCAGGGGGTAAAATTCAAACTTGTGGGAGAGACCCTCTCGAGTGTATATAGATATTGTTGAGAATGTTGTTGCTTCATATACCGACAGTGTTAAATATGTCGATTGGATCTCTAATCACCCCAACAACACCCTGGATTAGGACATTTGACACATGACCATGTCTGGTGCGGGGGTTCAACCCGCATCCGGGAGCATCCTGAGTTTCACTAGACATGGAACATACTGGAAGCCACCAACTACGGCAAAAAATTGTCAACTGCGGTAGTTGGCAAGTCAAATATTCCAACATAAATCCCATTTGTGACTGGGATGCAACTGTGGTCATTTCTGTAGCCAGGTGCAATTGTGGGGATAAGACTGGCGTGTAGATTGCGTTCTTCGGGAAATCATTGAGATTGGATATTCATGGAGTTTCTATAGATCTACTGAAACATGTTGGTCATGAGTGGCAGCCAGAAAAACAGTTGTTCTTTTAATTAATACAGAGTGCCTATAGTATATAAGGGTAATTGTTCTAATTCATACCACAATATTCGGGGAGTTGTTTATATTCTGTTTTTCTGGCGCTCTTCATCTCTGTTCATGTGTGGTCGTATTGACATTGAGCATCTGGAAGGCCACCGTGGACTCTTCTATCCCATTACATCTCAACTCCACGGAAACCTGTTTTGACCCCATTTCTTGCCCCAGTTGAAAGTCCCGCCCCTTCGAATATCCGTAGTCCCGTTGCAGCCCCAAATGTTTAAGAGATATGATATCACCAATATATGTAGAATTCCAACAAGATCCAACCTCCATGAAAGTATCAATTCAAACCCAGTACCATCTGTCTTGACGATGTTCACTGTATCAAGTTCAAGATGTGTAATTATTTGCAATTAGATTTCATAATTCTGAAGCATCCCCTTCATAGTTAGGTGAGAGGGGATTAGCATAATTCCGAAACACTGGGGATCAAGTCTGGGCATTGTCCATCTGGCAGTAGCTGGCTCAGCACCGATTTTGAGACATATACCCATGTCCCATAAAATACTTTGTTGAGTAGATGAATATCCCATGTATCCTATATGATATTCCGTGAATAAATGCGATATATACAATATATGCTGGTATGTACTATAGTATCACCTATACTCTACTGTATCCTATTGTATCCTGTTTCCTATTACACAATATCATGCTCAGTCTGGGTAAATCGCCTCCGTTGCTATATCCGGATGAAGGACCCTTCTGCACCTTGCCGTGACTTGCAATCAGCTGGTGAGCAGGGTCTCACCACTTTCAAAGCACCTCATGGATGAAGAGGGGCCGGGTACAGTGTCTAAGTCAACCAAAAAAAAAACAGCGGCATGCAAAACATGTATACATTGACATGAAACATACATATACATGATATTTGTACAGATATTATGTGTATGTGTATATACATATACACATAAATATAAGTATACAGTATACAGGTGAATACAGGTGAAATTCACTAGCGATGAATCATCCCTCAAGAACGCGCTTGCGTTGGAGAAAGGAGCGTTTCCTGTCCCTGGAGCCAAGTATGCAGCTTAAGGATGCTTAAGGTCCACGATGTAATAGAAACAATCAACAAGTGACAAGTTTGCAGAATCGTTTCTGGGAAGAACCCTTTAACCCTTTTGCATGAGAAAGACTACTGTGGTATAGGATAAATTTGTACACATATATATAATATACATATATATACATATATATATATGTATATATATATATGTATAATATATATATTGTATATATATATAATTATATATATAATATATACAATTATACATAATTATATATAATTATACATAATTATATATATTTGTATATAATCATATATATATATAGTTATATATACTGATATACATAATTATATATAATTATAAACATAACTATATATAATTATGTATAATTATATATAATTATAAACATAACTATATATAATTATGTATAATTATATATTATATATTATATATTATATATTATATATTATATATTATATATTATATATTATATATTATATATTATATATTATATATTATATATTA
>BGPT01002075.1:11053-24201 GCA_003297045.1 Symbiodinium sp. clade C Y103 | reverse complement strand
ATTATATATTATATATTATATATTATATATTATATATTATATATTATATATTATATATTATATATTATATATTATATATTATATATTATATAATTATATATATTATCAATATTACACACACACTATATGTACATATGTATATATATATATGTATTATTTGTATCACATATTCATAATGTTCCAATTTGTTGCAATGACATAACATCCTTCAGTCTATCCTTCACCCAGGCCTCCCGGGATTGCTTCCCAGCCTTGATTGCTTGCAAAACAAAGCATGACAGAGGACCCGCAGAATTTCTTGTTTTACATCATTTTTAGTATCATTTCTAGTATTCAGCCACTATCCAAACATGGAGAGTATGGCCCCACCTCTATTTATGGCCATGGTAGCAGGGAAAATGAGATTTTGGGGTACCATGGAGTATTCTATTTTGGACAAACCTGTGAGTGTATGGGTCAATTCACCTTGTTGTATGACTAGATGTTAGTCCTTCCATGAATGCTGCCAAAGCTGTCATGCCCCTCCGGACCCCTCAAGGATCTCATCAGAGTCCTTGAGAGTCCACTGATCTCATCGTGGATCTGCAAAAAAAAGTTCATGTTTTTGCGGGTCAGTCGATGTTCTTGTCCCATCAACATTGCAACACATCTTAAGCCACAACATCAACGCAGCTGTTTGCTGATCAGGATGCCTGGAGCCAAAGTGGCACAAAAAACCCAGCAGTGTTCCTCATCCCGTGGTGGTTGATGATCCCCTCGGGGGTTCTTAACCCTTCATATTGGGGGTTTCCTGAAATGGGGGTACCCAAAAAATGGATGGTTTATAATGGAAAATCCCAATGTAACATGGATGATTTGGGGGTACCCCTATTTTAGGAAACCACCATTGGGGATTCTCATCATCCCTATGATTTCACCCCAAATTTTGCATGACACCATGGTGCCACACGCCGCATTCCCACGCGGTTTCAGGGACGATCCCCGCCATCATCCAAGGATGGTGTAATGATATCCATGGGGATTCTTAGCCAAGGGGTGGATGATTGTGGACCATAATATGTCATGTGTTTGGGAACATCAACATATTATTGACATTGGATCTATGATGATCTTCCCATCATCCGCACCATTTGTGCTGGATATGATGATGTTTCCATTGAAGTGTTCGTTCAATACCATATGGGGGTTCCTGGCCTGAAATGGGGGTACCCCAACCCATCCAAGTCGTTAGACCATGAACTAGTATTGAAACCCATGGTGACTTTGGGATCCATATTTTGAGAAACCCCCATATGCTGACTTGCGAATCCCCACATCACTCTCCCATATTTCAGGGCCTCTGACGACATGCTGAACGGCTGCTTTTTGTTCTGCGATGTGTGGAGACAACTCCTTGAAAACATCGAAACAATGACTGGATCCACGCCAGATCTGCGATTCAAAGCAGAATACCTGGTGATTCTGGCATTCTGAAGTGTAGAGATCAAAGACATTCAGAGACTACAGGGGTGAGTTTCGATTCTTCGTGTTGTCTCAGTATGATTTTCACTTCCGTCAAACCATGGCTCAACAAGGATCCAACAATGACAAAAGAACATGGATCCGTGGAAGCCCATAGACCTCCGCCCTACTTGAACTCAATGTATGTGGCATAAATGCCGCTCATGAACACCAAACCTGGCATTCTGTCTGCAGCTTCGCAAGTGCTGGTGCTTCTTCCACGGGGTGTTGGGTGCATGCATCGAAATTACCAAAAAAACACCAAAAAGAAAGGCCCCTGCGGGTTGTACGATGTTCTACGATGATATTGTACAATATCCAGGTCATCCATATTTGGACAGCTTTAAGGGGGTACTGTAAGTGTGATAAAACTATGCGTGGATGATCCCAGTTAGTCAGTTGCAAAGCCAGTTTTGATCAGTTGCTGGTAAACATACTGTAACCCTGGAATACCCTGGATATATCTCGTGGCCACTGGAAGGGGCCTGCATGGGCCTGCTATTGAAAGGGTTAGAGGTGAATGATGGCAAGCATGATCGATGGTCTGCAATGCTGCCTGGTATGCTTTTTTGAGGGCGGTGAAATCTAGGGATGTGTCCCCATGTGGACCCCTGCAACCAGGGTACCTTCATGCTTTTGAAATCAGGGAGGAATCAGCTGGTCACAATCAATTGTTATGTGTTGGTAGTATCTCCTATGAGCTTGGCAAAATCCGCCTCCGCAACTACGAGGCTAACCCCTTGAACTGGAGTTGGAAACTTACCGTTGCGGTGCCCTTGCCGTTGATTCGACACAAAGAGTTCAATTCAGTGGTGTGATGACCCGATTCACAACATGTGGGACTTACCAAACTAAAGGTTCAGCAAAATCTGTTCTCCCAATTCCTCTCCCTCGGCTCTGAAGATGGGGTTCTCAGCTAGATTGTTGGTCGATTTTCATAGGAACCATCCATAACATATACTTTGAACCACGTTGTATGTCCCATTGACAAGTCACAACATGTTCTGTTGCAACACTAGTGGCAGTTCACAGTAGCTGGGTTTCTGGACATCCAAACTAACATGAAGATTCCACCAAACAAAAAAAGGTGTTGCCAACAATTTAATGCGGGACGTACCCTCTGGTAAACTAACATAGCTACTGAAAATGGCCATTTATAGTTGATTTTCCCACAAAAAAAATGTGATTTTTCATAGTTATGTTAGTTTACCAGAGGGTAACCAACAAGAACAGAATGGGAAACAGTTGGGACCCGCCAAAAAAGGATCGCCGCGCAAATTTGATCAGTATCGGTCATTCCTGGGGTCTTGTACTTTTTGCCCACGGCCTTTCACGCGATTGTGAACCGTGGATTGGTGAACCACTAGGTTGTTAATATCTTTTTTGGGTCCGTTTCAATTGCAGGTTCATTGCTCGGCTCTTTTCGGGCTCCCCGTCAAATTTCCCTGGCCGTATCTAAATGCTTGAGGGTTGGAAGGCAAGTTGCGCATTGTAGCAACTTCCCAAACATGAATAGAAATTGAAGCATAGTCTGCGTTGGGAAGCGATCATCTGACTGGCGACTCATTTTGCAGCTTCACTGATTTTCTACTTAATATATCTTAATATACCATTGTGTACCACTTGTAGCTGTCATGAGTGACCTGATTTGTTGGTCATGTTGTCTAGATGGCTTCCTGAACGTTTGCCTCAACACAGGCATGCTATGTTGGGCATCATTGATGCGGCTATAATCATCTTTAAATTGTCAAGCCACCATGAAAATGACACCCTAACAGCCCTAACAACCATTCTTTGGTTAACCTCCAAATGATCAATGGGTATATGGCTATGTCAAAAACCCTGGTCTGGTAAATACCTAAAATAGCAGGCAAAAACAAAATTATCTAGGGTGAGGTCTTGCCCTATGTTGCCCCCAACAAAAACACCAAACATGAGAACATGTAGGGAAATGTAGGGAACCATACCATCACCATGGAGTACACAATGGGCAGAGATTGGGTTTGTTTTTCTGCAGGTGACTTAAAGCTTCAAAAAACACCCCCATTTAATTTCGGGGTTTTCCCGTTGCTATGTTTGATGACACCGTATGTAGACTTATTGAACATTGCCATGTTCATCCATTTTCCATGGCCAAGTTTGATGAATTACAATCCCATCGATCTGAGTGTATGATACTATTTCACCTCAAACTTGCGGCCATTTGGAGGTTTCCTAAAATAGGGGTACCCAAAAATGGATGGTTTATAATGGAAAATCCTATTAAAATGGATGATTTGGGGGTACCCCTATTTTAGGAAACCCCCATTTGGGGATGGTTCCCTTTACTCACCATGATTCCAGTGAGGTCCCATCGATCAGATTTGCCGGGTCCCCATGCCACTGATGGCTCCGGAGGCCAAGCCCGCTGGCATGTTGCCTGAAAACGCCCCGGATCTCCAGATCCTCTGGGATCTAAGATCCCCTTGGAATGCTGGTCCAAGGGGGGGAAAACCACGCGCTAAACCATGGGATTTTGGGGGTTTTACAAAGATGTTCAGATCCGAAAGGTTAGCGCATGGTATAGATGCTGACAACAGCTCCATTCACGAATCACAAAAAAAATCAGACAAACCATACAATTTCAGCTCAATGGTGGAAAACTCTGCGAAAGTTGGTAGTTAACACATACCATCTCTGAAAGCATCCTGAAGCTCAAAAAGTTCTTCTTCACGAGTTGAAGTAGCTGCTTCCCCCGTATCGGATTGATGTTGCATGAACGTCTTTTGTGGAACTAAACCAACTGGATGATTCCAATCTCAAAACTGACTCAAGATGGTAAGATTCACCCAGTGTTCTCTTGGATCTAGTTCAAGATTTGCTCTGGTTAAACCTCCGTTTTAACATTCAAGTCAGTAATATAAAACCCAATTCTTGATACTCAAATTCCCCTTTCTGATGCTTATATAATGGCAAGCCAAAATTGGTTTAACATGTTTGCTGATTGTGGTCATCAAAAATGGGGGCAATGATTGTTATAAATGGTAAAATCCCAAGTTTATCAAATTTTGATGATTAGCACATTCTGGCTTGGATCAATCCCCATTCTTTGTACTGTAGCTAAATCCCCATTTGTTCATGAACATCCCAATGTTTGTTGGTCAAATTGCCATGTTTCTTGGTTAGTAAAACCTACAATTTTGTTGCTTACCCACTGGTAAACTAATATAGCTATTGAAAATGGGGATTTATAGTGGATTTTCCCATTAAGAATGGTGATTTTCAATAGCTATGTTAGTTTACCAGAGGGTAAGTTCGAAGATTTCCCATGCGCCAAGACACCCTTCATTCTCGCCATTCGGTCCCCGGTGTAGAGCACAGCACCATAGCTGCGACAGATAGCGAAGATGCTCAGCAACACTGCAGTGGTCCAAGGGAAGACATAGGCAGACAGCAGAACCCTGGGCAAATTGCGGGGTACATGGGGTGACCATGATTTCGCCCCAACTTTTAGGACTTCGCCCCGACCTATAAGTTTCAAGATCCAAGAATTCATCAAGATTCTTTAAACAAAAAACACATCAAAACACATGGAGTATTCACCACCAATTCATGGGATTTACCACCAGTTTACGTGATTTGGCAACAACTTACGAGATTGCTTTGACTTGTAGGGATACATTGACCAAACACGATATAGGGGATTATGGGGGCATATAATATAATGGGAGACATACTGGGATTACAACATGTGGGCTTTAAGATCCCATTGTTGGGCAGTAACTAGTATACCCATCATGGCTTTAAATGTCCCATGAACTAACAATATTTAGGTATATCAACTAGATTAACTAGATGATATGGGGATATAGTGGGATAACATTGGGTCTACAATATAACCAACCATATGTTTTTTATTTGGTTGCCTCAAAAATAATGATTTATATACCCTGGCCATGTCACCGATTGTTTAAATGATCCTGACATGGAAAAAAATACCGTATGAACTGTTCTATTGAACCACATCATATTGGAGGTTTGACATTTCAAGACAACCGCACATGAGAATTTGGTGACGCCAAAGGGGCTACGGTTGTCACATTTGCAGGAGTTTGCACGAGTTTGCATGTTTGCCTCAAACCGGATCTTCGACCACGAAAACCGTGTGTATACAGATTTGAGGTAAGAATCTATAGGGTTTTATGGGCTTGTGGATTTTGGAATTGACATTGATTCGGTCTTCCCAACAATAAATTTGATCATGCTGGGATCAAATGGTACGCATACCCCTCAAAGGTCTACTTGAGGGAATACTGGAAGGCTGGAAGCAGAGTATATACCACATTTTAGACAGTTCATGAGTTGGTCAATTAGGAGTGTCATCGCGAAATTCTGAAAGGAGCCCATTGGCAAACTTGCTTGAACAAACACAACATCCTTAACACAATCCACCAACATGTCAGACTCTTTTCCGATGCACAATTGCATGATTACAAGGTGGCGACCCATACTTTGCCAAGTTGGTTTGCTACTTGTAGTAGATATATCACACTAGTTATATCATGGCATGAACACAAACCAACGAACAGAACTGGAGGGCACACCTCCTTGTACATAGACATACTTATATGGTCTAGGTATATATTATATATAGGTAGCCTCATCAGGCAGGTTCTCAATCCCAAGTGAGTCATGAATAAGAATACTGCCATCCCATCATCTCAGTACATACTGGGCCCCGGAACTAATCATCAACCTACAGGGGTTTCTAACACCTTTCGAGTGGCTCGAGGGCTCAAATGGACAAGTTTAGGGTCAAGTGGCTCTACACCCAAGTTCATATTCCAGTTCATATCCTAGTTCATAACCCATCAATTTAATGGTATCCATGGTATCACGTTTGTGGCTTAAGGGTGGTAGCATCTGCTCAAATTTATCATCCGCAGATGTTGATGCTTCAAAATCGAACAAACATTGCCAGATCAGATATGATCAGATGACACCGGACATGACGAGTGGCTCAAGGCCAAATGGAAAGGTCTGCTCATAGATGTTCTGAACTCCACGTTGGGCGCGGTTAAACGCGCCAAAGGCGCCGTCCTGCTGTTCCGGAAGGAATTCACCGGCAAAATGGCCGGCAAAACATGGGGATTCCACCGGCATACAAAGAAAAAAACAGGAATTTGGCCAGCCAGGATGCAGTTTTTTGGGAGTTAACCAGCATCATTCAAAAAAAAAATATGAAAAAACATGAAAGAACGTCATATGAAAGAAAATGCCCATGATATTGAAATCGCTAGATAGCCATTGACTGCTGGTCGGAAAGAAACAAATGCAACACATCCTGTGGGTTGAACCATTGAGACTCTGGCAGTCGATGCAACTGACATCAGATGGCCATGGTTCCAACATCGGGAACCAAAAAACACACCTTTCCTGATTCGTGGACCCATGCTTCACATGTATGTAGCACGAAACCTGGCATTTTTTTTGGAGTTCAACATGTTTGGGCCATTCTCCAATATCTCACATATCAAATCTACTCACGGAAGGCAAGGAATCATTGGACATGTAAAGACTGCAAACCTGAGTTTTTCAAACGTAGGATATTCCTATGTGAAGTTAGTCTGAAAATTGGGTACGCCCAAAACCGTCCAAATCGATCAAAATTCCATGTTTTATCATCAATTGCAATTTTGACCATTTTGGTGTCACCCGTCATTTTGAGACACACCCATACTATATTGCTGATTTTATTATACACCACTATATCCTGTTATATCCCTCACTAGCCTTACACCCAATGACTTTGATGGCTAAACCTCCAAGTAAAACCAATTAATTTATATGGCCCAAGACTGCCACTACTAAATCATAAAACATCATAAATCCACAATTTCACGGTTCAAATCCCAATGATAACTGGTTCCCTTTTTTGTTGGCTGAATCTCAACTGTTCCTGGTGAAATCCCAGCGAAGTCCTCATCCATCAAAACCATGGAGCCAGCAGCAGATCCACCGACCACCTGAAAATCAGATTTTCACACCTTAAAAATCAGGTGTTTTTAAGGGATTTTCAAGGGGGGTCACCTCGGAAACCATGATGCAAATTTTAGGGGCTTTTACTATCCTTTACTAGTGGGTTTGATGGTATTTCAGCATCTTGCAATGGGGATAAAGATAGTAACCCGCTTGAACGGGCCCAAAAATCATGAATAGATCCAAAACATTTCGACAGGGTTTCGTTTCGGGGCATTTCATGTTTTGGGGGCAAGAGATTATCGACCAAGAAACATCGATGGGGTCTTCGGTCTTGGCCTCAAAATTTGGGATTGAACAGCGGAACATGGTGCTACAATTTCATGATATTGCTAGCACTCATCCCTATCTATTCGGGTGTGTCTGAAAATAGGGTAAACTAAAATATAGAAAATGGATGAAAATGGTCATTTATAGTTGATTTTCCCATAAAAAAGGTGATTTTCCATTATGTTAGTTTACCAGAGGGTATCCCCATGTACGCCTCCATTTTCGAGCCAATTCATAGAGATACCGATGAACCCAGTGGTTCAAAACTACTGCGGCCTTGTAGACGTGCTGGTCCGGCACGTTGACGCCCGAGGCGCGTCGTGCTGTGCCAAGGGAGCCGAGTGCAACGGCCAGGCTCATCTTCACCAACATCATGGCCAGGAACCTCAGGTGGAAGTCATTCAGAACTACAGATAGAATGGGATGCACTGCTTGGATGTGGATTCATGGATTCGTTACCAACGAAACTGGTGGATTTACCTCCAATCGGCAGTGTCGTTCCGGGAAATGCATCTCACATGTTTGGCCAATTTAGATGGGATCGAACCAACAATCTCGGCATGACGGCAGACCGGGATCCACAGTCACCGGGATCCACTTAAGATTTTTTTGGGTAGTTACAACCGCGGAAAAAAACATCAAACATAGGATGAAGTACCAACAGGATAGCCAGTCCGGACAGGATTTTATGGGAAAATACTGCCATTCTGAACTGAGGAAAATGGATGTTCACATAGGAATTCAATGTCATAAATCGATTGTCATCGAACATGGGTGGTTTGTTCGCGGTATCTACATGGCTCCATGATGGAATCAGCATGGAAAATCACTGGTTTGCATCGAGCTCACTAGCTTGGAGAAAGCCATGGTTTCCCTAAAAAAATGATCTAGATGCATGGTGAATTGTCCAGATCTATCACACTTTACTGGATTTCTCATCCAAGTGGCACCCTCCCATCGCGATCAAATCAAAAAGTCTGAAGATCTGATTCTTGGGATCCTGTGTGTAGCGTACACATTCTACCCATTCAAAATAAATTCAATTTATTTGGTTGAATTAAACATGTATATAAACAGGCCTAAAACAAAAAAAAAGGGATCCACTGCTGCTTGCGCTGGAGAAATCAATCGAATCACTGTCCTGATCGAAACGTCTGGTGTTTTGGATTGGTCTATCAGCGTCAAAGGGGTTTGCGATCATGCCACAACTCATCACTGAAGAAAACATAAATGTAGCAGAGTTGTTTGTTTCAACCCGTCCGGCAGATACTTCTCAGAGTTCTTAGGTGGGGGGAAAAATGTAAAACCATGTCTAGAATTTGAAACAACTCATTGTCAGTAATGTAACTATAACACCTAGACTTCAGATCAAAATGGCCCATATAGTTCACATCCCCTATTCATTCACATGACCCATAGCCACACAGGTGAAACACCCACCCCATCCCTAGCTGGTTGAATCCATGCCATAACATTGCATCCTATTCAAAAAGACTACGAGACCCATGTAACTGCAATACTCTATGAACCCACATTAACATCATGTTTCATCATTTTACCCCTTCTGGAGAGCGTTTCACACACAAACCAGATTTGAGTTCATATTCTAACCCCATGTGCACCCCATATCTAGAGCACTTGGTTTGATCAATGTGATCATGTTTCAAGGCCTCATACTTTTCTTTTAGTTATATGCATACACACTCATGTGCATATGTAGAGATATATAGTGCCTACACATTTATGTATGAATATACACATATTATTGTGTATATACATTTATGTATATATATATATACAGTATGTATGAATAGATTGTATATGATTTATCTTGTAAAGATGTTCCACGTTACATGTTATGGATCATACACATTACATATGTATACATATGTCACATATTGCATATTTCATATAATATTACATACTACAGAATATGTTATTCTGCCAGCTTATAAATATATATACATACACATTGTAAATATATACCGGTATGTTCTGTTCTATGTACCCTCTGGTTTTTTGACTAAGCTATGGAGAATGTCCCATTTATAGATGATAAACATGATGATATACCTATGAATAATGGCAATTTGCGAGTCTAAAATCATGAAACGCAACACCCCGCAACGCTCGCCCTTGGGGTATCACGCACATGATGCACTCACTGTCGGAGTGTTGGTCTGTAACAGCCCGCTGTGCACTTGAGGTGTCCACAATAAGAATAACAATGACAATAGCAATAACAAAGCAAGTTTAATATACCAGAAGGTGTATAGATAGATGGATGGATGGATAGATAGGCAGGAAGGCAGAAAGAAAGATAGATAGATAGATAGATAGGTAGATAGATAGATAGATAGAGATAGATAGAGATCGATAGCGATCGATAGAGATCGATAGAGATAGATAGATAGACAGATTGACAGATTGATAGACAGATTGATTAGATAGATAGCTCGATCGATCGATCGATCGATAGATAGATAGATAATGATAATGATAATGATAGATGGATAGAGTAGATAGATTGATAGATTAGATAGATTAGATAGATTAGATAGATTAGATAGATTAGATAGATTAGATAGATTGGATAGATTAGATAGATTAGATAGATTAGATAGACTAGATAAACTAAATAGATTAGATAGATTAGATAGAGAGATAGACATATAGACAGACAGACAAACGGACGGACGGACGGACGGACAGACAGATATCTTTCGCTACCATGCAAGCCAGGCAGCAAAGGCCCTGCGCTCAAGTTAGCCACGTCCTCAACCTTCTCCACCACACTACTCTTCCCGGCAACACCCGAGAAGGCCTGGGGCCCAGCAGGATGGAATAGAACAGAATGCAACCACTAAGCCGGAGGTTTTTAATGGAAAATGGCACATTGAAAAAATATGTTTCACTGGAATATATACATGGAACATAAAGAGATGCATGATGATGTATGATGCTATATTATATGTATATAGATAAATGAAGATATGTACATGTGTAGGAACATCTGAGACAAAAACGCACAAGTAATGCCTGGTCATTTTATTAAGAGGAATGAAACAGCATCATTGGAGTATGAGGCGTTCCAAGTGCAAAGTTTGACTTGATTAGAACACGCAACCACAACGATTTGGCTTCACATGAAGCAAACATGAAAAATGACAGTACTTCTGGATGCATCTACAAGTACGTACTTTGTAAATAGAAAATAACCCAAGACATCCCAAGATAACTGGGCTCTGGTAGCCGTGGCAATGGAAAATCCCCTCTTGATGGAGGTTTCAATTGAAACATCCTCTAGAAATGGGCGACTTTCAATTGCCTTGATTACCGGAAGGTATATGTCCAACATATGAGCAACTTATTGTGGCGACAGGTCCTGAACTCAATTTAGCTTCGCTATGATGAAAATTGCGAGTATTTCACACAACAATTAAGTGGAATGTTTCACAAGTTACAACCCACTTACTGATGACAGGGATGCACGTCCTTATCAATGTCTGAGTATTGTTCTACTGTACGTGTTTCATTCCCGCAAATAAACCAGAATAATTAAGGGGTGTGGAATAGTTTTGGGATTTTTTGTTGCAACAAGTTTAGGATGTTTTTTTGGATTTCTTGGCTGGTACCATTTGCCTTGTGTTTGCAATGGTTTTGAACTTGAACTTGCCAT
This sequence comes from Symbiodinium sp. clade C Y103, assembly GCA_003297045.1. Lineage (NCBI taxonomy): Eukaryota > Dinophyceae > Suessiales > Symbiodiniaceae > Cladocopium > Cladocopium sp. clade C. The sequence goes on along the minus strand of BGPT01002075.1, from coordinate 12,734 downwards.
TTTGCATGGTATTTGCCACATTTGGGCATGTTCACCTTCCATTTTACTTGGGATTTGCTACATGTGGGCATGTTTACCTTCCATTATGTATGGGATTTGCCACATTTGGCCATGTTCACCTTCCATTTTGTATGGGATTTGCCACATTTGGCCATGTTCACCTTCCATTTTGTATGGGATTTGCTACATGTGGGCGTGTTCACCTTCCATTTTGCATGAGATTTGATGGTATTGGCTACATTGTAGCATGTTCACCTTCCATTTTGCATGGTATTTGCTACATTATAGCATGTTTGCATTCCATTTTGAATGGCATTTAGGGTTTCATTTAGGNATTGTAGCATGTTCACCTTCCATTTTGCATGGTATTTGCTACATTATAGCATGTTTGCATTCCATTTTGAATGGCATTTAGGGTTTCATTTAGGGTTTCATTTAGGGTTTTCTTTAGGGTTTCATTTAGGGTTTCTTCAGGGTTCCATTTAGGGTTTCTTTAGGGTTTCATTTAGGGTTTCTTNTCATTTAGGGTTTCATTTAGGGTTTTCTTTAGGGTTTCATTTAGGGTTTCTTCAGGGTTCCATTTAGGGTTTCTTTAGGGTTTCATTTAGGGTTTCTTTCGGGTTTCCTTTAGGGTTTCATGTAAGATTTCTTTTGGGTTCTAATTAGGGTTTCTTCAGGTCTTCATTTAGTGTTTCATTGAGTGTTTTTTTCAGGGTTTCTTTAGGGTTTCATTTAGGGTTTCTTTAGGGTTTCATTTAGGGTTTCATGTAGGGTTTCATTTAGGGTTTCATTTAGGGTTTCTTCAGGGTTCGTAAATCCCAAAGAAAAGGGTTTCATTTAGGGTTTCATGTAGGGTTTCATTTAGGGTTTCATTTAGGGTTTCTTCAGGGTTCCATTTAGGGTTTCTTTGGGGTTTCATTTAGGGTTTTCTTTAGGGTTTCTTTACGGTTTTCTTTAGGTTTTTTTTAAGGTTTCATTTAGGGTCTTCATTTAGAGTTTCATTTAGGGTTTCATTCAGGGTTTCATTTATGGTTTCTTTAGGGATTCTTTAGGGTTTCATTTAGGGTTTTCTTTAGGGTTTCATTTAGGGTTTCATGTAGGGTTTCATTTAAGGTTTCATTTAGGGTTTCTTCAGGGTTCCATTTAGGGTTTCATTCAGGGTTTCATTTAGGGTTTCTTTAGGGTTTCTTTACGGTTTCATTTAGGGTTTCATTAAGGGTTTGTTTATGATTTCATTTAGGGTGTCTTTAGGGTTTCATGTAGGGTTTCATGAAGGGTAGGGTGTCATTTAGGGTTTTTATGTAAAATTTCATGTAGAGTTGTAGAGTTTCATGTAGGGTTTCATGTCGGTTTCCATGTAGGGTTTCATATAGGGTTTCATTTAGGGTTTTATGCACGGTTTCATGCAGAGTTTCATGTAAGTTTCATGTAGGGTTTCATGCAGGGTTTCATGTAGGGTTTCTTTAGGGNNNAAAAACAATGCACCAAGTTGGCACCAAGAGAAAGCAAAGACGCATGACTGCAGAAAAAGAAGAAGTAGAAGTAGAAAGGTAAGCAGAGAAGCAGGAAAAACAAAAAGCAAAAAAACAGGGAAGCAGAAAGGCAAAGAAGCAAGAAAAGCAGAGAAGCAGAAAAGCAGAGAAGCAGAAAAGTAGAGAAGCAGAAAAGCAGAGAGGCAGAA
>BGPT01002075.1:0-11035 GCA_003297045.1 Symbiodinium sp. clade C Y103 | reverse complement strand
CAGAGAAGCAGGAAAAGCAGAGAAGCAGAAAAGCAGAAAAGCAGTAAAAGCAGAGAAGCAGGAAAAGCAGGAAAAGCAGAGAAGCAGGAATCCAAAAAAAAATCCTAAACTTGTGGCAAAAAAAATCCTAAAAATAATTAGCCATCCATAATTAAGTCTCAAAGCATGTACATTTTGTATTCAATATGAAACCAAACATGGCTATATCCAATCAGAAAATGATCTTACAAATCCAACTTTAGAGGTCTTCAATTTATTGGGTGCAAGCATGGCGTATGAGCATTACCACTGTTAAGTCGACAAAACAGGGGAACAGTATGATCTCCTGTCATCAGTGTAACCTGGTGGGGATTTTTTATGCACTTATGGATGTTCGGCCAAAAAGAGAAGGCGACTATGGTTGGGGTTGCATCGTTAATTATAAATTATCTAAAGAAATTGGAACATCCGACACACAGGTGACATTTGAATGCTTTTGATCTAAATTATGATCCTGAAAGGGCCATTACAGTATTCTCAAGAGAAAGAAACTCTATATACACTATAGCGAAACTGAGCATGGCCAGTCAGATTTACCAGACTATTGCTTTCTTGCCCTTGAAAAAGGGATGTGACAAAAGGGTAAATGGCAACAATTCTGTTGGATCAACCATTGTGAAAAGGAAACCAAAACACCTGGCCATGGGATATCCCCTAGCTATATTTCAATAGAGGTTTATAGCTTGGGAAAATCATCCGTGGAGGGATCAATCTGAAAATCCACTAGAAATGGATGGATTTTCAATTGCTATGTCTGATTACCATTTGGGGATCCAAAGGGTATGATGGTGCTGATTTCCTTGCGATGAAAAAACCCTTGCAGCAATGGTGCTGCGTGGGGCTGGCGATGAGGATCTCATAGCCAGTTTCTTCAACACGAAGCCACCGGAAATTCTATCAACCGTATTTGAAACATGGAACCATGCCACATGACATGCTGAGCTATCAACATTCGCACACTCAAAGAAACCTTTCGAGGCGGGGTTGCAACACCAGCCCAACATTTTTATGCAATCGATATCTATACAATGATCAATCAACTTCCATATACCACCTGGGACAAACAACCAGAACAGCACAAAACATGCACATATCGCCATGAATATAATGATATAGTAATATATAATGTTCTATAGTGATCTATAATGATATACAATGATCTGTAGTGATCTATAATGATATAGTGATATCAGATATATATATATATATATATATATTGATCTATAATGATATATACTGATACTATATACAATTATAAAATTATATATATATATAATCATGGGTGCTGGAAAACAAACAAATCAAAGGGGTGACCATCTCAATTTCATCCCATCGTCCCATGGTGCCCCGTCTCGGGTCTCCGGCTACAGCGGCCCCAATGAGGCCAGGCAATGTGAACACGAACTGCAAAACAGGGAAGAAGAGAGTCAAGTTCACCGTGCCCTTGGCCCCACGGTGAGGTGGTTAGGGATGGTTGGAAATTGATGACAAGAAACCGGACACCAAGATTGAAAAGAAAAACAAGCAGAGATCCAGTACTAAACAAGGGTTTTGGGGGGTATTTCATGTGAGTGAGGGGGGGTGGAATTACGCAAAAAATATTCAGAGACGGTGATGGAACAGCCAAGAAAGGTCTTGACCAAGCATGGGTATTATTGCCCTCGAAGGAGCAATGACTTGTTTTTGTATAGCCAATTTTTTGAACTACACCCACATTTTCACGGCTTTTGTAGCCGTGGAAAATGTGAAGAGGTAAATTCCACCAGCATTCTTTGTCAGCAATTATGCAATCATCAACCCATCAACTTTCGGCACTTTGTTCTCGAGCTCAACTCCCAAGAAAGCTCACCATTCACCTTCCAGACACAACATTTTTTCCGGTCTCCGACAGGTCTGATCTGGGCAAATTATATGCATTCTAATGATTCCTTTCATATAAATTCATATATATATATAATAATAATATATACATATGTATATGTAATATACATATATATGTCATGGTCGGTGACATATGGTTTATGCTCATCCAATACCGCGAATCCGTGCAATGGATTGCTGAGCTCCGGTAGAGCCAGCGAGGTCGACATATACCCGACTTTGGTGTCATCATGGCGTGTTGGAAAATCCCCTGTATATTTAGTTTGATGGTTTGGTCCCAGCATTTCCCAGCTATAAACCATTTAAAAGTGTTCAACCTATATATATATATAAGTGTATATAAATATAACTATTATATATATAGTTATATATATGATTATATAAATAATAATAATATAATATAATATAATATAATATATAATATATAATATATAATATATAATTATATAAATACAAATATATATATATATATAATTATACATATATATATATTCATATAAATATATATATATATATTATAATTATATCTGTATATATATAATTGTATAATTATAATCTAAATATATATATATATAAAAATTATATATATATATTGCACATATACATATAATATACATGAATATACGTGGAAATTCCCAGCTAGCCATGTTTGATGACACCAGATGGTACCCAGTTTTGTTGCGAGTGACCATTCCCATTGCCTGAAAATCAGACTTCGATGGATCTGGTGTTCCTGCCATTGCACCCCTGCGTGACCGATGTGCGGCTGACCGTTCCGATTCCTTTTTTGAAGCGCAATGCTGCGTTACGAAATACCCCACTGTGAAAAAAATGAGATATCGATTTAACAGTGCACAAAAGAGAAAAACAAACAACATGGAAACCTACAGCCGCCTCAAGCCTGGGTGTATATGCACATATATTACAGTACATGTTGGATCATTTGGTATGGTCCAATGGTGATATACGGGATCATGAGGTGCCCAGAACCAAGGTTCACTGGGACCTTCAACGAAAAAAAAACAGAGGATTATCTTTGAAACTATGCTCATTCTAGGCACTCTCAGGTAACTCTGATTCCCACAAGTTGAAAGTACACTATCTGTATTAAAAAAAAAAACTATCACACTTTTTGTTTGACACTCTATGTAGTCGCAAAGTCTCCGGGAATAGGAATTCCATCACCCATGAATCATGCGACCTTAACAGTCCCTGGCATACAAGGGCCACAAAGAAATAGTAAAAACACCTATCTTTGAGGGGACACTTTTCTAAAACAGACAATATGTTAGACTCTAGACACCATACATCACCTTCCAAAAGGCATGAGGCAGCCGAACGAGTGTCCCATGATCAGCCAAGGTAAGAGTAATCGAATGTGTTAATATAATATATTTCATATTATACACACAAGATGAGAACATATGAGAACCATATTAAGGTCTGTTTGAAGATGTGAATGATGTGAATGTGATATGCATTTACGGTGTTTTGTGGACAGCACCTAGCAAAAACACTGGAATCTATGCAGTTTTCAGCACGTTGCAGGAAGTAGTTTTTCCATGCCGAAGGCGCAAACACACTGAACAATTACAATGGTTTGGGTTTGGCTTTAAGGTTTGTAGGGTATACATATATAATCATATATACATATTGGCAAATGAAGTACCAAAACAAAGCGATGAAACCACACAGTATATATGTGTACCCTCTGGTAAACTAACATAACTATGGAAAATCACCATTTTTAATGGGAAAATCCACTATAAATGGCCATTTTCAATAGCTATGTTAGTTTACCAAAGGGTAATTGTGGTTTCTCTGAAAATGAGGTAGTCCCAGTTCCACTGGATTGTCATCATGTCCTCCACATTATGGCCATGTCTGGGGGTACGGTACAACCTTAATCCAATTTCAGAGACGCCAAATATCCATGATTTGCCGCTTAAATCATCTTACATCCCTATTTTTCATGGTTAAATCATGGTGAAATCCCATTTGGACTGTTTTAACCTCCATTTTCGAGCCATGCTTTTCAGGGTCTTGACCCGAATCAATATGGCTCTACCATCGCTTGACCAGCCGACCGAGGTGATCAAAAGCGATTTCACGATGAAGGATCACATCTGTGGTGAAGAAGATGGAGTACAGGGTATACGTTGTACCACCAATAAGTGGATGTTGAAGGAAAATCAATATGATCAAGATGATAAACCATGATCAACCACTAGATCATGGATAAATCACTGGATTTTTGGATTATGATGGATGGTTATTAGAATTTACTACTCATCCAAAATGGATCAACATGTCTTGTTTTTGGTTTCCCTCGCAATGGTTGATCCCATCTCGAAGGTGGCAAAAAGGGGCGGCCACGTGCTTGGACTCCTCTGCCCCCAAACTAGACACTGTAACAGGGGTGATAATGCGATAGATGATGATAGATGGATAAAAATGGCGCAAGATCCATCCACCCCCAACAAAAATCAATGGAGACTTTACATGACTCTACACCATGCTAAGACACCCTCCGACGCTCCGAGTCCGCCGACAGGCTTGCCCTTGTTTCCCTTGCTTTGATTTGGCATTGCACGGGTGTGTCTAAAACGAGATATACCTCTAATTCCAGCGTATCGAGGGTATTGGTATCATCACCTCTCCTATGAAAATGGCTCCAATATACAGTATTCATTTGTATATCTAAAAATGATTGAAATTCAAAGACACCCAAGCTGCCAGTGGACTGAACTCGGAAAAGCTCATCCAACGCCTTACAAAATATCTTCCGCCTCCACCAAACTCGTGTTTCAAGGAAGTGCATCCCAACATGAAGATACCACCATGGCACACCTTGGACGGAACCATCCATTCCAAATCCACCACAGGCTTTTGCGCAGCATGTGCAACTTGAATCGTCACTAAGTGGCCGCTCTTACCGCATGGCCTAGTGTAGGCTCTAAAGCAGCACAGCATAAGTGGCCAAAGGCTTTCAGTCTCAAAGTTGGGGAGGTCTTTCCAATCGTTTGATTTCCCCAAGTATAACAAATAGGACATCAAATGCAAGGATGCCCAAACTTAAGAAGCCACCGGATCATCACGACTTCTCCAACTTCCATGCAGCAAATTGCCGGCCCTTGTGGCCGGACTTAAAGCAGGTCAACTAGGTCAACCAGCGGACTACGGTAGATCCTTCGTGATCCCGGAGTTCCTTGGCATGCGATGGTGCACATAGATTCGATGGGACTTAGCTAAGGGATACAAAACACATCAAAACACCACTGTATACATAGACAGACCGGAATATTGCCGTAATGAGTGATGTAGAATTGGGTGGCAGTTCACTTGCACCGACCGAAGAAGATCACTTGCGCCGACTCAGTGAGGCTTTGAGGTAATCATGCGCTACCTTTAGAATTTGCCTTGGGGACATGGGGACAGGGGACTGAGGGTGGGCTGGGGGGATCTGGGGTCAGGAGACTGGGCGAACAGTGTGGTGTTCCCAACCTTGCATAGCTATAACGCTATAATCCTACCCTGGCTTAACACAACTGCGCAATGGCAACGCATCACATGATGTTGATGCTGGATGCTACAGTAGTACATGACAATGATTGACAATGTATTACATAAGGATATATATAAGGATGCCACATGCTAGCTGCTTCTTCAGTTCGTAGCCACGAAAAAAAACCCAATGCAGGCACAAGCCATCTTGTTGGGCGCGATTGGCATGCCTGTAGAATCCTGTTGATGATCCACATTTATAGGGGCTGAGGTTTTCTACTCCACTTTCGAGAAATGCAACATTTCTACTAGAAGCCCGATTACCACTTGTAGTCAGAGTAAACCCATGAATGAGTTTACCGTTGGGCAGTGGAGGACATCACGATATGAGCCACTGACAATATCACTATCACCTTTTTCCTGGCTACTAGATGTGCTTGTCCTCTTATGCCCCCTCAGGACTTGTAAGATCTCACACGTTAGATATCCATCCCCTCTTAAAGCTTCATTATCCATACGTTGCACTGCCATTCTTCATGTGATATGGACGATCTTGCTTGGGTCAATATGCATACTTGTCAGAATGTCAATCACGCATCTCACCACAGAATTGTGCAACCAACAAAAAAGAAACGCTGAACGTGGCCAATCCTGACTGTTTCCCAATGACTTTCCTGCTGGATAATGCATTCTTATATAGACGACAATTGTGGGAATTCTGTGAGTCTGCAGTGGAACACCTCACTCTCATCAGCCAAAAGCATTGAGGCACCCGATCTGCAATTACATCAATTCGCAGCCCCTGCCCCTCTTCTTTATGAATCTGAAAGTGAAACCTTCAAAATTTCTGGGTGGTCTCAACCCCTGAAAAACATGTGGTCAATTGTTGGCATCATCCCCAGACAAAAAACGTACAACCAAACAATACTGGAAAACACTCACCAGTAGACAGAAATATGGGGGTTTTCTAAAATGGGGGTACCCAAAAATGGATGGTTTATAATGGAAAATCCTATTAAAATGTATGATTTGGGGGTATCCTTATTTTAGGAAACCTCCATATCAGGAAAATCCTCACTTTCCTCAAAGCCGCTTGCCCTTTATGCCTTGAGTCTTCGTTGTTTCACCAAATCATGCCTGGCTCACATTGTCCTGGATATCAAGAAGAAGCGGTCATCCCACCATCACATATATCCTATCCTAATATATTAGTAATGTCCCCTACCAAAAGGAAGGGATGGCCATCCTCTTTTAAGGGATATAAACTATATTTATGAACCATTAATCTGTGAAACATCCCCAATTTGGCCCCTTAATTTGACCATGCCACACATGTGCATCATATTCTTAAGATTTGGAGAAACAACAAAGATTGATAATAATAGACCTTGGTCCTCTCTTGTATAGCATAGTAACCCCCAAAAAAACAGATACAAAACAGCAAAACTTGGGAATACCATGGGATGCATGGGAACATGATCGAGAAACCAGTGGACTTTGGCTACGCCACTTTCAGACCTTGTACACCTGTACACTATATACAAATACACATTCCTGTTTATTCAGATGTTGCCCAGGATCAAAAGTGGAAACCTAGTCGCGGGCCATGGGATGCCAAGGTCACTTTTACCTACAGTCCTTCAGTTGATTGTACATCTGATCAGGGTAGATATAGGTATACCTTACATTATCTTGTATTTATTTACGCACATAAAGCCAGCTGCTCCGGCCACCCGATCGAATCATTCCAAAGGCAAGGGAACACAATTGAAATTAACAAGCCAAACACAAGCCTGGTCTTGGAATGATCAAGTCCTACTTGGTCGTGAAAAAACTTGATCCCAAACGAAAAATCATTGAGATCATCATCCCACTTCAAATGCAATGCAGCCTCCTGGAATCCAACATGGCAAGCTGGAAAATCCAAGATAAATACAGGTTTATAGCTGGGAACATCAACTATAAATGGTGGATTTTTCAGCAGACCATGGTTGACGACCAGATGGTCAACAAAAAAAGGCTGAAACTTGGGTCCATGGGTAATGTGGGCAACCCTGGCTGCCCTTAAAATCTGAAACAACTCCCAAACTTTGGGATGGTTTATCTTTGCCACCCATAGAAATGGTGATGACTTGTACCACATTCATCCTCGAAGGACGATCCAAATGATCAATCTGATCAACCACTGGATTGTTCCTAATTATCATTATAGTTATAAGTTGTTTGATTCTACTATGGTCAATTGAGTATTCCCCATTAAATTATATACCATTATACACCATGAATCATGTGGTTATTCCCTTATTCCCCAATCAGCTCCTTGGACCAGTCGACCTTAGCCTCCTTGCAGCTGCCAAAAATCGCGTCAGAAGAATGAGATGTGTGCCTCAAGATGAGGAATTTTTACCCCCAAAATATCTATGGAAAATCTATGTGAGGGATGGACCCCTATTGATGCGCAAATCATGGCCATCTCAAAGGAAACATGATGATCATCCATGAGATTGAGAGGGGCGGCCTATGTTTAAACAAAGCCATGATGATGTAAAAAAAGTAAAACAATGATGAGGTGCAAACACCAAACTATACCAAACCAATGGGGAAATGACCCCTACCAAGAATGCTTGGGTAACCAGGATAGGGTAGATATGAGCCAACATGCGCCAACAGCATGTGGAGACGGATTTGTCTGACCAAACCATGACCAAGGCAATTTCTGTTGGGGACCGCATGGGATTCAATCTTGGTTTTGGAGGGTTCAATGTTGATACTAGGATGATCCAAATCCCTGACGTGCTAAGTGGGATACAAGTAAAACATATCTAACTATATAAACCTGAAACTAGGTTGAGTATGATCATATAACTGCTTACATTTGGCCTTTTGGGGCCATAGAACGGAACTTAGGGGCAAGGGATAAGCCTCTGGAAATCAAACATGGCAATGGCAAATGCCCTACAAATTGGACATGTTCATGCCAACATCATCTACAAATTTGTTTAAAAAATTCCAATTGCCATGGTTGATTCCTGGAGCGTAATCCTGAAAGATCATCCCACTCAACAGTCGTGCTTGGAAATTTCACAAGTCCCCCAAATGGGGCATACCGTCGTTGTCATTGGGTTTCAAATCCATCATAAGCAGCTGGACATGTGTAATCCATGGTCTCAATGACACCCCCCCCTCTCCTGCGCTGGTAACTCTCCTTGAAGCCCCGTGAAGGCGCTGTTCGACGCTTTGCGCCTGCTGAATTCGTCCCCATTTAAGGATGGTTTAGAGTGTTTCGACGACACAGTTCCGGTATTTTTGGTAGTGGGTGGGTGTATTAGCGGCTTTACCGCATTATTTGTTCTCGTGTTTACTCTCTTATGATATAGAACACATGCTACGGATTGGGCAACTCAGGATTGCCAGTGACACATAGGGATCACGTTCCGAATGGGATGTAAAAGAAATGTTTGACACAAACAAAGAGGTTCGGCTCTGCACACTACACATAGGACCAGTACGTAGGATACTCTGAGGGTTAGGTTAGGCTACAAACACCTAAGTGGGTGTTCACTGACCATTCTAAACAAACCTGGAAAATACAGTTCACTGTGGCACACGTATGTTCAACTCCTGCAACAATGAATTGAACTACTACTTGAAGTCAGTGGAGCAAAGGACAAAAGCAACGCGCCTTGCTTGAAATTGCAATGGCAGGTTCAAACGTCGCAGAATCATAAATGATCATAAATGGGTATTGGTCAAAACTATCAACTTAAAAAAATCGTACGGTTAATCCTCAAAATGACAAGTCATTTGTGGGATTCTATTGGTATCCCACTGTTGACCCATACCCAAATGAACCTAATGAACCCACTCCCAAAAATTTGAGTTAGTTGGAATCACAGAAGGAGCATCACACAAACGTGGGAATCCCAAACAGTTGTTGGAGTAGAGTTGGTCATCCAAGACATGAGCAAATATGGTATTCTCCTCAGCTCATATGGTATTGAGATGTATTGAGTATTGACATTAAAGTCAAAATGTGGAGCCCCCAAATTCCGTAGTGAATAAGTTTCATCAGTTTTCCCACTCTTTAATTCGAAGCCATGAAGTGGGGAAAAGAAATATCCCCATTTTTCCACCAAATTTATGTGCCTAGCCTGAAACTCGTGGTTCTAATTTCTAAGCCATGTTTGAACCTCAAAACGTAATGTTTTGAAGGTTACATACCCTTTCAACATCCATTTTCAACAGATTCCCACCTAGGAGTCCCATAGCAAAGGCGAAGCGAAAGGACGCTTGCGAAGACTGCCTCAAGCTGCGGAATTGGAGAAATGCCCAGGGGTACAATTGTGTGATGTAAATTGTAGCTATCATGGTAGTACCATGGTATTACCATGGTAATATCATGGCATATTCTGGCAATATTCTGCTAGTAAAATATTGTGGTATAGTACAGTAATATTACGGCCAGGCGCTATGTGTTGCCCGGAGAGTGAAACTGACGTTCCCTGAACGTTGGTGACGATGACGATGATGACGATGACGATGACGATGACGATGAGGATGAGGATGAGGATGATGATGATGATGATGATGATGATGATGACGATGACGATGACGATGACGATGATGACGATGACGATGTAGAGATAGTGAAGAGCAAATGAAATGTATAGCGGCTTCCAATGTTGCCCCATTGAAAGTCTACAATCAGTGCAATGGTTTGATGGGGATGGGGTCGGGATCAGGCTATGCCTGCGTTGATGTTTGGCAACACTTTGTGTCTGTGGGTAATATATGGTACTATGTTTATTGTATATCATGGCAACATTATGGTAATACTGTGGTATATTGTGGTATATTGTGGCATTTTATGGTAAGATTACAGAATATCATATCATTGTATATTATGGTATTTCATGGTATTTTATGTAATGGTAATACTATTGTATTCTGGATTAATATGGTACTGTAATATTGCGGTATATCATATTTCCCCAATATATATAATAAAATATCTTGTGGTATTTCATGGCACACTATGGTATATGATACAATATCTACTGTGATATATATATATATATATACATAAATCTGCGATCGGCTATATTATATGCATAATACAATGTAATTTCAACAATGTGATCCGGGTTTCTCCAAGAATTGGGGTGGTGGGACCCACTTTTAGGATATGTGTTTGATATGCAAGCGATCTTTGGGGTTGCGAGACTCCCAATTTGTGGGAAGTGTTTTTGATACCCCGTATGTAGATATGTATGTAATGTTTACACACATTGTATCTGTATGTATATACAGTAGCAAGATACAGTAGCAAGAATCATCATAAAACAATACAAACTTACCAACACGGATAATAATAACATCAGTATACAACAGTCAGTAATAGTCATAATACTAATAGGGTCATTCAGAAATTCAAAAGGAGGATGTGCCGTATATGATTAGTTATATAACATACTGTACCTGCAACCCATGCAAAACTATGTAGTTGATCTTGATACTTATCGAAGGAAGTTTAGAAGTGAAACTTCCGACAATATGGACAGTTGAAAAGCAGAGGTGAGAAGAGCCAAGATGTGAAGAGCTCAGCCATGAA
>BGPT01002074.1:30144-130503 GCA_003297045.1 Symbiodinium sp. clade C Y103 | reverse complement strand
TTGTGGTGAAGTGTTATTGTGGTGAAGTGTTATTGTGGTGAAGTGTTATTGTGGTGAAGTGTTATTGTGGTGAAGTGTTATTGTGGTGAATTGTTATTGCTATTCCAGTCTTTCGTAACTCGGAAGATTGCNGGTGAAGTGTTATTGTGGTGAAGTGTTATTGTGGTGAATTGTTATTGCTATTCCAGTCTTTCGTAACTCGGAAGATTGCTTCCCAACTTCCTTTGATAAATATATATATACATATAATATTCATATATATATATATACATACATAAATATATATATATATACAGGTATATATATATACATACATATATATACATATATACATGTATATATATATATATACGTACATATCATGCGTGTAGGATTATGTATGTGCATGCCAGTGAGTGATCCGAAACTGATTTCTGAGCCCTGCTATTCTGGTCTGCTTGGAGATTTCTCCACTTTCGTTTGGGTCAAAACATGTCAAAAACCCTAATACACCGGTGAGCCCAAAAATTGTTGAGATTTATGGACGTTCATCTGGTTCATCCCCCAAAAAAAAGGTATAATTTCCTTGACCCATCATGAAGCCCCAAAGGCATCCAAAGGCTTCAACATCCCCTAGATCAATCTCCAGGTCGCTGTTTGCCAGCGCAAAGTACGCAATAATACTCTTCCCCCAGCTGTTCCATGGCTTCAAGCAATGCCTCGAACGAAGAGCTTAGGGGTTATACCCCGCCCCCCTGTTTATTGCTATATGAGCCATTAAAAATGACGTTGTTGATTGGTTATTGTCGTGGGTTATACACCCTCTGGAGATGAAGATCACCAAGAATCGGGATATCGATTCACCAACCAGCATAGGATGGGATGGGATAGGGGGACTTGTTTAAGGCTCCTATGAATAGGGAACCTGAAGATTCACCGGTGGCCCGGAAATTCTCACGTTTCCCCTTTAGGTGACCCCCCCTATTTCATTCATCAAGGTTTGCAACTCCAGGATTGACATACGACAGAGTGAGGCGCATGACTCCCCATCAAATTGACTTCTGAGAGAAAGTGAAATTTGGGCTACCCGGCTATCCATCATATTTGGATACTCCCAAAATGCTCAATCATCCTGGAGTATACAAACGTGGAATGTGCGCCACTTTCATCATACCACAGGGTGTGTAAAGTTGGGGATGGTTCAATTTGACATTCTATTTACTCGAGAATGGGTATTTCTTCGGGTTGATCATCCCATTCAGTGATTGACAAGGTACGGTTCTTGTTCTTTGTTGATCAAATACCCCAATACCATCCAATGGCTAACTGGGTAGATCCTGATAAATTACCGTGTGTTTGCGGTTGAATCGTCTCATGGTTATACAACTCTGTTTTCATGATTCAAGATAGTCATACCATGATCCGGAAAATATGTCATCTATCAAAAGGTGTGTTTGTGGATACATTTAATCCCATTCCAGATGCTTCATGCAGGATTCCCTCAACCACTAGAAAAACCCTAGCTCAAAAGCTCCCAAAGACTACACAAAAACCAGTCCCCAAAAAAATCAAGATAACTCCCAAAAAAACTTCCAAGAGTGTCCCAACTCCAAGCCGCTCTCCAAACGTGTTGGCAGTACTCCTTCCCCGTGGTGCCCGGTGGCAGATTGCCACCACTGACGCGGCCCAAATCGATGCTCCAGAGATCCGAAAGCGCCATGGTGCCCAGGGCTGCGAAGATGATCTTGTGCCCGGCCGCCCGCCTGAACCCAACAAATCCAGCCGGGAAGATGAAACTAACAGTTTGCTATTGAAAATGGCCATAGAAATAGTGGATTTTCCCATTAAAAATGGTGATTTTCCATAGCTATGTTAGTTTACCAGAGGGTAACATGGGTGAACCAAGCATCAAATATATGGTGAACATCGGGATTTAACTGATTTAACTGATTTAACCATGAAAATTAGGAATCTAACCATCAAAAACTCAGATGTTGGGAATGGGATTTACCCATCAAACGACGGAAAATTGTAAATCAATGGATTTGTGTTTGGAAAAACGTGGTTCACGAAAATTATCTTTCAACTAATTCCAAGGAAAATGGAAAAGATCCAAATTATGGGATGTTTCAGAGGAAGTCAATGAAGAGCATCTAGTTCAAATGGGAAAATCACGTTTCTCTTCTCATATTAGTCCCTTCCAAGATCATCGCACACCAACCACCTCAGTGCATCTCATAGGTCAAAATTCTCTGCCCCAAAGATGAATACTTCAACTTGAGACTTAAAAACACCATGAAAACAGAGAAACACACGTTCAAACTTCCTTCAAACTTCAACTTCCCCCAAATAAATCATATATCCATTCATATCCGATGATATCCCAAATCCCTGTCCTTCCAATTTCCAAGGCATCCAAGCCACTCTTGGTTCAACTCCTCCAGCGGCAAGCCATCCTTCAGCGCCTTCGGCACCTTCGAGGCCTTGGCGGCGCACGNATTTCCAAGGCATCCAAGCCACTCTTGGTTCAACTCCTCCAGCGGCAAGCCATCCTTCAGCGCCTTCGGCACCTTCGAGGCCTTGGCGGCGCACGCCTGCGCGCGCGCCTGCGCCACGTGGGGCGCCAACGGGGAGACGAGGCACCCCACGGGCTCGAAACGAAAGCGTTGCGACAACTCCGTGGCCCAAGGGGCGTCCGGGATGGGCGCTACCAGGGCATCGCAGGTCGTGATGAAGTTCATGGGAGCGAACCATTGCCTGGGGGGGATGGGGATAGGCGAGTTGGCCACTTTGAAGTGGGATCCAAATTCACTATTGTAACGAAAATTATGAACAGATTTGTTCCATGTTGTTTCAAAGTCTCATCTATGCCATTGTGCTCCCAGTTCTATCCCTTGCTGAACGCTACGGGGAATGAAGGCATCACTATTTTTACATGCGTCCACCAGGGGCCTTCTCGTGAGTAGCTCCACTTCCAAGTCGACCCCAAACTTTTCATACACCTCGCTGCAGCTGCAAATTGCTCAGAAACTGGTCGTCCAGCCATGATGGAAACAGTTTTGAAAATCATCCTCAACCCTCAACCCTCATCCCCCAACCCTTAACCCCCATTCCCCAACCGACCCACCAACCAACCGACCCAACCAACCAGCCATAGCCATAGCCCGGCACCTGGCGTCCGTAGGGCGCACGGATCTTGGCAGCCCGCAGCAGCCAATCTTCCTTCATCAAATCTGCTAGGCTGCCCATGCCCGGGAAGGTCACCAAAGAGGCCTATCATGGGATGATCCAGCGTTGAAAATCCGCAAAATCACCTGGAAATTTGATGTAAAAATACAGGTCACTCTCTGATATCCACGTGCAAAAGGAAGGTGTGCAAATCCTGCACAACAATGGATTCCAAGCAGTTGGAGTGACAGTGTAGATAAGGTCGTAGATAGACCTGTCATTGGGGCCATCCACTACTTGAAAAGGGCAGTAGAGACATCTGGGCCCCTACCAGGTGTCCTCAGCATCTTGTTGGAGGGTGCCATAGATTAAATCACCATCTTCCTTACTAAGATTGCCATTTTGGGGTATACACCACATTTCCAGACACACCCAAATCTCGTATTGCTGCTTATTAGTCCCATTGAACCCCGACTCATACAAACAGATCAAGTCTAGCAAATCATCACTATTTTAGATTCGGATTTTACTGAACTCGGTATCTTTTTTCGAGGTGACTTAAATCCCTATCAATCACCATGGTACATAGTAGGGTGACAATTACAGAACTAGTTTCCTGATTGACCAAAAAGACCGGTAACAATTAATTCCCTTTCTATATCACCATTCTACCGTTAAACCTTAAATTGATGGTCGGTTAACACTCCCAGTTCATTCATATGATTGAATATATACATATATAGAGAGAGAGAGAGACAGAGAGAAATGTATATATATAATTATATATATACATACACACACGTATTCATGCCTAGTTAAATCTCAAAACACATTGAATATCACAGTGAAATACCTGACACTTAACCATGGTTCATGTTACATCTCCATCCCACCATAGATGCCTTGGGAAGGTTTAACTTCTGCGCCACCAGTAGGCCATGGGGCGTCGTGGGATCGTACAACACCACCGAGACGTTCAGGTCTCGACAGCGCTGGATGAGGTACTCACCACACAGCAGGGTGCTGGCCAGTGGCCAGACCTGGCCACACCGTGACAAGGATTTCACCAATGAACCATGGAGATAGCATCATATACCCTCTGGTAATTAAACGTAGCTATTGAAAATGGGCATTTATAGTAGAAGGGATAATTGGATAAAGAAGGCCTATCAAAGCAACAATACTAATAGTTTACCCTCTGGTAATTTAACATAGCTATTGAACATGGCCATTTATAGTTGATTTTCCCATAAAAAAATTGTGATTTTCCATAGCTATGTTAGTTTACCAAAGGGTAATTAGGTTTGTCTCAAAAACAGGCGATTGGCCCAAAATTGTGATGTCTATCAAAAACATGGAGAATGATTTCCAAACCACGGAAGATAACTGTGTCACAGACTCGCTAGATTGCAGGGGAATCGGTGATCACCCCCCGTCTTGGAAATGATTTCGTTGGAGCAACCCTGTCGGTATCCCGCTGCTCAGGATTTCCTGTACTACCAAATCTCTGACCAGTAAAACAGAGGGAAAATTAAGGGAACGTGATGCTTTAAAAAAGCATGGGATGAATCTCAATGAAATGGAGTTCAGACTCTTGAAACCCCACATGGCAGGATGAGTTTAGGTTGAAAGGTCCGTGCTTGGGGCTGCTGTCCCCCCAGCTGCTTGAACTGGGCACCTAGATTCCAGCCACAGCATGGGAGTGCAACTACCAATTAGTTGCGATGCAACGCATTGAAATTCTGGAGCCATCAGAATCATCAACAAGCAAAAAAAACATTGAACTCGGAACAAGAAATCTCCCCCGCAACAGCATGTTCGACGTCAGCATTTTTTGAAGCTTCCGAGCAGCTGCGCGTTCCCACAGAGCTTGTTCATCCGGAAGAATCTCCTCATGGGGCTNTCACGTGTCCAATCATGGCCACATTGAAGATCGCCACGGTGGGCGGAGCTGCGGCCGGCGACAGTTCAAGCATCGGTGCCATCCCAGAAAAATCTCAAAGATGTGCGTTTTTTTCAACTCGTTGGTTGGATATTATCTTGAGGTCTGATGCAGCGGCCGAGAAACATCTATATGCCATGGTTGTATTGTTCCACCCGGTAACTGAACCCCTATGTCCCCAGGTTTACCCGTACCTATTATCAAAGAATATAATTTCTTGAAATAACTTATTTTATAAGTATACTAATATTATATTGTTTATTACTTTATTCATTATTTCTTCATATTCTATATTAATATTTATACAATATATTTTTATCAACATTTCCTTCAATCATTAATTTAACTTAAATTAATATTTGTTTCTATATTTTATTCAATAATTTATTTATTATGTTATTCAATATTTTATTCTATATTTCAATTTATTTAATACTATATTTGATATCATTCTAAATATATTCTATAATATTCTATTTAATATGTTATTTAATATGTTATTTAATTGTTTGTTATATTATATATTCTTTTATCTTATTTGATATTTTATCCAACATTCTTTCTTGTATCTTATCTTATATTCAATCTGATATATATCCTAATATTCTATTTGGCATTCGATCTGGCCCTAGCTCTGACATATCCATATTTTATTGGCATCTTGTCTGACATATGTTCTTACATTCTTTTCGGCGTTTGATCTGACATTCTATCTGCCAGTCAATGTGGCAGTCTATCTGGCGTTCTACATGGCACTCTATCTGATATGTATTTTGACAGTCTACATGCAGAGAGGCTGTGTAGATCGCCCCGTGGGGCAATGCACCATCAAGCCATGTTAGCGGGATCCAATACAAAACTTAGAAAGGGCAAGAATCCCAGGTACCCTCACCTTGCTCCTCCTGAAAATGTTCGCAATTCAAATTACAATATGTTTTTGAGCGCCTGGCATGCGACCCGTCGGATTCTCAAACAGCACTTGGGTCGCAGATTATGTTGAATTCATGCAAATCATGTTTTCGCTTATTTTGTTCCAATGTCTGAAATCCTGTTACCTGTACATCAGGGTCTGTAACTGAGCATCCAGAATTCGGTCCTTGGTATCTTTACAATCTGGGCCTGGCCCTCCCACTGGAATTGGAGATCCACAAGACAAGGATCACCAGGGTTTCTGTACAAGTGGATGCAGAAGCTACAGAGATGGAAATGGGAAGTCACCGAAGACTCAGAGCCTCAAAATGACTGGAAATTGTTGGATTTTAAAGTTGNCTTCACTGTGCGCTGTGCCAAGGCAAAGTTGGCCCTGGCAGAACCTGCCGAAGGGATGATTTGTGAAGTGAACGGATGTGATAAGAAAGCTATGGGCACAGCAGTTGTACCCTCTGGTCGTCAAACGCGGAGCTATGGAAATTCCTACTTTTGATGGAAGATATTGGAAATTCTCCATTGCCGAGTTGGAATACCGGAGGGCACCGAAAAACTGTCATGTATGACAATTACACCCCAGTGTCAATTGGTGAAGCTCCCAACTAAGCATGGAAACCCAACAAGGGGACAAATCCAGTAGTAGAGGCATCTTCGGGACTCCATGTGTAAAGGTTCTGTGTTAAATCTACATTGCACAATCATAGGACACGTATGTTCCCATCTCACTCCTATAGCCTATATTCCTCTTTGCTGGCCAGATATCACCCATCTCGCCCATCGTCATTTCACGACCTACAAACCTTGCCCCAGTCTCCATGTGATCCGCCCAATTTGTAATACCATGCAGCAATCTGTACATATACAAACCATCTAAATCAAAATCGATTAGTTCTTGGTAATACACAACTACCATCACCACAGTACCTCGAGGGAGAAGAGGATTTTCCAAATCCCATTCGAACCTCCATTTAGTTCAGTGATTTACCTGTTTATAGATTACATCTATTCTTTATATGATTGCATGGTTGGAATTTTGGGTTTATGATTGATTTGTTTATAACCACCTCATATGATAGCAGTGTTCAAAACCCCTGCATCTGTCTATACTGGTTGGTTGATAGGGATTCTCGCAATGGATTGTGATCTTCCCCAGAATATTTGTTAGTAAATCCCCGAATTAATCATCAACCAACTGGGGTTTTGAACACTGCTCATGCAAACGTTACATATATATATATACACATACATATTGTGAACTATGAACTACTGTATCTATCTAGAAATGACCATCATAGTTGTCCCTATTATCCATATGATTTCCATCATTATGTAACTTAAATCATCTATGGATATATACATATATATATATATATTGAAAAATATCGCGAGATGGATACCATTGTATGTATGCATATATATATATATATACCCATTGTGACTATACACATTGTCATCGTGGTGTAGATAGAATCTTGAAATTTCAAGCAATCATTACAAAAACATAAATATTGTTGAGAAATTCCCATATTCTATTTCAGGATGACTCTATATCTGTATATATCCACAAACCACAACTGTACATACATACTATATATATATATGAACCTATCAATATGTTATATGAACCTATCTACATATAGTAAATAAAACCCATATATCCTATGTATATATATATATATCTGGATACGGATAAGTATTATGAGATGGAATTCATTATAGATCCCCATTATGACATACATACATCCATGCATGTATGTATATGTATATATATATATATATAAATGTAAGTGAAGATATATATATATATATGAATATACGTATACATATACATCAAAATATATGCATGTATATCTGAATATATATATATATATATCATTATGTATATATCTCAATATATATATACATACATATCAATATATATATATATATATATATATATATGAATATTTACTTAGATATGAATATGTATATATATATATATGAATATTTACTTAGATATGAATATGTATATATATATATATGGATAGATATGAACATATATGAATGTATATATATGAATACATATATATATATATACATGAATATATACATGAACATACATATATGAATATATATATATGTATATATGAATGTATATGAATATATATATATATATATATGAATATATATATATATGAATATATATATATATATGAATATATATATATATATATATATATGAATATATATTGTGAGTGGCAAGACCTCACACTGGCAGCTTCCTCCTCCTCCCAACCACAGGACTAGCAGCCTTTTCCCCTCCAAGGCCACAAGTCTCGCGAAGCACCTNCATCTGGATACTCAAAGGTGGTTGGATTGGTTGTGCAATGATGTTGAATCACACTCCCAAAAAACAGTTGTTTTCGGTAAAACATACATCATTGCAGGAGGAGCCATGTGACTCGGATTCGCCCTTCAACCAGCGGAGACGGTTTCTGGAGGATGCACGGCTTTTCAGGATCTCTAACTCATCATGGAGCTTGTATTTTCCTACCTTCAGGGTCTCCCTTAGGAATGCATTTTCCATTACTTTTGTGAGGGCGTCAGCCAATTGAGCCCCTGAGTGCACCCAGCGCAGAGATACTCCCTCCGCAAGAAGGTCTTTAATCGACCGGGCGGTCAGCTGCGTTCGGAATTCCGAACAGTTTGGAACAGCAGTTCGCGTTACCAAATCGTAGAGAGACTTACAATCGGTTGTAGCGATGCTTTCTGGCAATTCTTGTGCTTTCAAAGTGGCAGTGGTATATGTTTCTGGTAAGTTTTGGAAGGCTTGTGATGGATTTTTCCATTGAACTTTGGGGTTGAGGATCCATGCCCAACATAATCTTACCCAAGATAGCTGGTCTAGAACAGAATTCAACGATGTGGTCTCTGCTGCCAAAGTACTGGTCACAACACGCTGTATTTTCTTACAGCCCCACGACATAGGGTTCACAGGACAGGTGGTGTTCTTTCCTATGTCCTTATGGGTTGCCATAATTAAAGTACCAGTATGAGAGCTCGGATTGCTCTTTGAGGCAAATGAGGCATCGGAGAATGCAAGGAACCTGAGGTCATTGGTGGAAATTGGTTGTACCTTGATAGTGACATCATGGTGTTTCTTGGCTTCATGTAAAGCTTGATTGGCTGTGGTCAATGTGTCAACTGTGGCTATGTTGATGGATGATTGCAGCATACTCAAACGGCTGGAAAGATCTGGTCTTGTGTGAACTGCGGCATACTGTAGGCTTCCAATCAAAGCACGAAGTTGTTGTCGTTCATCTTCAGTGACTGGTTGATCAATTTGTTTTCTTCGTTCAGTGGAAATTTTGATGGGATCTATGGCACGAATGTATTTGGACTGTGAAAGATGTATTGTTCCTTCTGGAGTTTGCATCATGTCAATTCCAGTGAAAGTGAATTGGCCGGTTCGCTTGGATCCAAACGGATACTTCTTTTCCAACTGTTCCAGTTTGTCCAGAAATCGGCTGTTGCCGGCACACAAACCGTCATCTACGTGTAGGCCCAAAACTCCGTCGGGTTCAAGTGTGTCTGGATTTCGCAAAATGAACAAACAGGGATCAAACGGAGACTGTTCAAACTGTAGTTTGAGTAGTTCTTCCAGGATTGCTTGGAACCACATGTATGGTGCGTCAACCAAACCATATGCTCCCTTTTCTAGCTTGCAGACTTCCTGCGGGGAAAGTTTCATCATCTGGATGATCTCTGCTACAGGCTCTATAGCCAATGTTCGGTCTTTCTGGTTTTTGCCCTGAAGGAAGGCTGTTTTCACATCGAAGGACTTGAGACTCCATCCTTTGGATGCGATGAGCTGGAGCAAAAGCATCTTGGAGTGACGACCAAGTGTCGGTGAATCCCTTGGTACCTCAGTAATTTTGGGATCTAAATATCCCAATATCACTAACCTCGCCTTGGCCTTGTGGTTCTTGGTACCCTTGAGTTGTTCCCTCTCTTGTTCATCTATCGGTTTCCATGTTAGGATCCAGCGACAACGTAGAATTTGGTCTGGTGGAACCTTGTCTCGAAGGATTCGTGAGATGGTGCCTGTCTTCAACCAATTTTGGATCTCGAGTTCTTTTGCTTTCTGGAATTCTGCCTTTTCGTTGGGTCCTAATGAGGTGAGTTTCACTTCTGATTTCTGTCTTTTGGCGGCTGAGGCAAGAAAAACACACTCATAGGGATTGTCTTCATGTTTCCATTGTTCAATGTCATGATCCGTTACGTATACTTCACACAACCATCCTTGACCCGGCTCCAGGCTGAAGGATTCAGGATCTACATCTGTACAATGGAGTCCTTCACAGATTAAATCGTCGTCCTCGGAGACATTCGGCACGGGTGTGTTTTGTGCCACATGCTCACGAGCCATGTCCCGCTCAGGATTCAACATGGCATCCAGTGCTGAGTTCGGGTGATTACTTTCAGTGGCTGATTCTTGACTTCCTGGAACTCCTGGTTCATCATCAGGTTGTTGCTCAGAGGGAGAGTGACTTGGTGGGGAAACTTCGGATTGGTCGTTATCGGGTAGGTTTAATGGATTAGTGGGTGGATTATTGATAGTGGTATTGGGCAATGTTATGTCAGTGGTGGATTGTGGATGTGGTATGGCATTTCTATTCTGGTCATGTTCAGGTGAAGTGATTGGCAGTTGTTGAGCGATGGTGGACACGGATGGCTCTTGTGGCAAGACAACGATCCCCTTGGCTTCATGTGCAGTCACAGGGCGCACATGCTCCGGGGCGGCCCGGTACAACTTGGCAGCCATGGTTNAAGACAACGATCCCCTTGGCTTCATGTGCAGTCACAGGGCGCACATGCTCCGGGGCGGCCCGGTACAACTTGGCAGCCATGGTTGTCCAAACGGTCTGGACATTTTCGTGCACAACAATTTTCATGGGACCCGTCCACTGGCTTGGATATGCCCCTTTTCCTTGTCTCCATACCATTACCCATTCCCCAGGTAAATATCTTGAGGGGGACCCTTGAGATTTTCGGAGAATGGAGCGCCGGAGCGCGGCATCATGGTCTGTTTGGACATAGGCTTTTCGTGCGCTCTCTCTTCTCGAGAGCTGCAACCTAAATTGCACTCCTTGGGCCGTCTGTGAATCGGCCAGCATGTGAGCCGGCAGGAGCTCGTCACTACATACCGATCCTGGCAAACGGGTCTGCTTTCCCAGCACGAGGATTTCGGGTGAGTATCCTCTCCTAATACTATAGGCGTTCTTGGCTTGTACACACCACCACAGACCTTGTTTGAGATCTTGATATGTGTGAATGGAGTGCTCCTTCTCATACTTCGTCAACATGCTCTGTACGATTGATCCATGGCGTTCGGCTTTTCCATTTTGAAAGTGTGCTTCTGTACTGATGGTGGTCATGTGTATGTTGTGTGCTTGTGCAAAGTGAGTGACTTCCTCAGAGTTGAGTTCCGTTCCAGCATCAACAATTAGTTCATGGGGTGTGCCGGCCCACTGCAGCCAGGATTGCACAAAGCATTCTAGGAATGCGTCAGCTGAACGTGATGGCGAAACACAGGCTACCTGGAAACTTGTGGCACTGTCAACAAAGTGGTATATGTGAAAGCCAGTGCCCTGTGCATTTGTCCAAGTAAAACCATCCACATGAACACGGTCGTTGAAATCGAGTTCATCTCGCAAGTTTCCTGGGACACCTGTCTTGGGCTTCTGCTGGGACTGACACACAGAACACTTCAGCTCGAGGGCCGCACGAGCCACTTCCGGACGGAAACCCTGCTGGCGGATAATGCTGCTAAACTTCTCAGGATGAGGATGACCTAAGTTCTTATGTGCTCGGATGAGTGCCTGTTGCTCTTCTCGGGTCAAGCTCTTGAAATGAGATGTTTGCGTCAATGATTCAAAATCCGCTTGCTGGGACTCGGTCCATGGGACACTGGGATTAGGACCTGTGGTCTGTTCGATTGGTAGTGGGTTCTTCGACTCCACTGCATCAGGAGGGGAACCTGTCGAATTTGATGCATTTGGCACCGGTGGTTCTGGCCGAGAATCACGCGTTGCATTGGGAACTTCTGGATTGGCAGCAAAGACTGTCATATTGAGTCGGCACGGATGTGATGCACGAATGAGCTGTCTTTTGGACAAACGTTCCCATTCTTCCCAGGATTCATCAGCCTTGATTTTTCCACTGTTGCGTTCAACAAAAATGCATCGGCGATATGGGGCTTCTCCCTTGACAAAATCTTGTGGTGGACCAATGGTTCGATTTGTTCCCCGACACACTATGATGCGTTTCAGGATCTTTCCCTCCAACAGTGTCTGAACTTGAGAAATCAATTGTTGATCTTGAACTTCATGTTTGCCAACTCTTGGAGCGATTTGTTGAACTTGATGAAAAATTTGTTGCCATTGTTCAGTGGTATCAGTGGGTGTTGTTTTGGTGGAACACTTGAGTCGCTTTCCCCAGGGTAATTGATCAATTTCCAGTGCTCGACTGACCTTCAGTCTTGCTTGCAGAGCCAGGCGTGGTCGCTTGGGCAAACGCTCAGAATTGGGCGCTTCATTGGCTAAGGTCCAAGACCAAAGACAGGCCTCCTGACAATGGAGGTGTGGCCATTCGCGAGGAATCCTGATTCGACACAGGCTCTTGGCAACACGGCGAGCAAATTTCCTGGGATAGTTCTCAGAGAAAACCGTACGGGACACATGTTTACCATCAACCTGACATGACCCTGCTATCTGTTGATGTTCATGATCCCCTCTACATTTGAGTCCGTCAAGATCACTGTACAACCCTGGTGAGGATGTCATGATGGTCAAAGACTTCTGCATGTGCTTATGGTTGACTGGATCACGCAAGTCACCTGCTGTGCATAGGTCTACTTCAAGGGCCAGCTGATTTTGTCGAACTTCCTGCATGTATGGGAGCTTGAACATTTGGGATGTACGAGGTTGTTCCCAATGGAAATGATATCCCAGAGCCCGCTGATATCGCATGAGGATAATGCCCAAAGCAATTTGATCAATATGTTCCAACCGAACTTGTTGCAAATGATCCCAAGCATCAATTGATTTGCTACCATTGAGGTTTGACCAACTGCTCCAGGGTCCACACTTTGGACTATACCAAACATGTTTTGGCCGGTGTGTCTTCAGGATTTGGAACAGACGGTGTCGGCCCTCAAAAGTCTGCAGATCCCCTTCGGCCAATCCAAAACGCATGGCCCTATGACCCATTTGCAGGCATTGGTGCGTCAATTGACTTGCAGGACCACAAAAGACTTCCAAAACATCAATCGGCTGCATGGACTTGGAGACACTGGTAGCTTGTTGAAGTTCTTGAGACAACTGAGAAATCAACTTGTTGAACAGCTTTCGTTCAATGTTTGTTTCACTTGACTCTTGACATGATGCCATTGGGTCAGCATCCGGATCACCAGCGTGCAGGGCTTGTGCCCAGCTGGGGCAATATTCTACTGCTGTTCGGCTGCAGGCTGGAATGTCTGCAACATGTTGAGGATCTGCGTCAGGGCATTCTCTACANCGGATGATTGGGCTCTGTCAGATCTGGTTCGGCTTGGGCTGAGCTCATGGCCATCTCGTCCGCAAAGATCTCGAACTCGTCGTCCTCCAAATCCCAGACAGTCGGCGGGGGATGCGAGGTCTTCTTGGGCATGGGCTTTGCCTTGCTCTTCATGAGCGGCTTCACAGGCGGTGTCCCTTTGTGGACAGGGATCGGAGTGCCTGCAAGCTCGGCCCTCTCCACCATCAACTGCACGAAGTGCAGAACTCGCTGATGATTCTCCTTGCCCGACTTCTCGTAACGGCCGGCAAACCAGAGCTAGGTTAGGACTACCAAGACGCACATCTCCTTGTAGGTTCGGCCGATGTGGGCCTGGCCGAAATCGATCTTCGTCTCTTCTAACTGCTGCAAGCTCAGATGGGAGAAGTCGTGCTTTGCGGTCTCGCCGGGCACTTGGAGATTCTTCAGTCGCTGGCTGAGAGTGGTCATGGCACTGATCACGACGAGGTACCCGAAAACTCTTGGCAAAACGGGAATGGTTTGAGCTGCGAGGATCTATGGGATCCATTGGTTCATCATTCGATCTGGCATCTGGAAAAAACTCATCAAGGATGTTGGAGNGCAAAACGGGAATGGTTTGAGCTGCGAGGATCTATGGGATCCATTGGTTCATCATTCGATCTGGCATCTGGAAAAAACTCATCAAGGATGTTGGAGGAATCTGCATGTGATTGTGGCTGTGGACATGGTGTGGGCACTGTATTGGATTCATGCATGTTGGGATCACTGGTGGATATGTCAGTTATATGTGCAGGTGGCATGTGATGTGCTTCACTTCCTTGGTCATGATTGGATGAAAGGACAGATCTGGCTTCTGTACACGGATCAGCATCATCGGTTTTGGTCGCTTCGGACACTTGGTGCGTTTCAGCTGCATGCAGGGACACGGTCGTGTCCGCCAGGTCATTCAAATCTAAGAGGAACAGTCCCCTGCTGGTGAGCTGGATTGGAACATGCTTATTCAGTTTGGCTGCAAAAATTGTTTGTTGACTGGTGTCGATCACTGCTCCAATTGCTCGCAAGAGAGTGTTGGACAAAAGAAAAGGAGTTGACCCTGGCACAATAGCAACTTTCAACCACATTCCANGTCGATCACTGCTCCAATTGCTCGCAAGAGAGTGTTGGACAAAAGAAAAGGAGTTGACCCTGGCACAATAGCAACTTTCAACCACATTCCATGAATAGGTACGGCAAGTGCCTGTTTGCTTTGCAGAGTACCCTGATTGCCGAAACGAAATGTGATGGAACATGGGCATCTACGGACCAGCTTCCTAACTTGAGGATTTAACCCATCAAGGAGCCCCTTTTGGTCCAATGAAGGATATTGGCAAAAACACCGTGGATCCAGTTGAACCCCAAGACAGCTGTACGTGGCAAACAGTGCTACCTGTTCAGGCTTCAGTGGATTGGCATCTGCAGGAAGTGTCACCGTCTGAGGCTTGGCATCACGATCGCGCCGGATCATCGGCGTTCGTGTCTCATCATGGGTCCTGAGAGGCAGGGCATTGGATGATTGACTTTGCCAGTGTCTCAGAGACTTTTGCAGGTTTTCCCGGGGGCCTAGATTATTTTGGGCATGGCTGACAAAACAATCACTAACCGAAGCTAAAGGCACATCCATGGGATCTTCAAAAGCTGGCAGCTTCAAGAATTCCNGCCTAGATTATTTTGGGCATGGCTGACAAAACAATCACTAACCGAAGCTAAAGGCACATCCATGGGATCTTCAAAAGCTGGCAGCTTCAAGAATTCCAGTGGTAGACCATCCCCATCTTCGTGGATTTGCACAAAGGAGGTCGGGGCTTGAGGGCGATGGCTGCCCTGCGCTTCGGTCCTTTGTGGACACTCGGCTTTCCAGTGACCTACCTTGCCGCAGATCCTACAGGTACTGGTGAGAATTCTCTGCTGGAGAGAACGCCTGCTGGAGCTATGACCCTTTTGGAATTTCCCCTTTACCCCACGGCTATATCCCTTAGATTTACCCTTGGAGCTTTGAGAAATGGGCCAAAACCCCCTTGACTTGGTCTTCTCACTTAACCTGCGTCGGGCCTCAGTGTAAGCATTCAGAGCACTTGCTAGTTCTGGGTCACCCTGTAAAGTATCGGACGCCGCAACTTCAAAGTCAGTGATCAAAATGGCGTCCGCGTCGCCTTCTTGCACTAACGCATCAATCAGGTCATCCTCATTGTACTCATCCGGTGACTCAGTCAGAAAGGTCTGTGATGCATCTTCATCATCATCACCAGCATCCATCATCAGTGCACTAGAATCATAGGTCTTCAGTTTCGTAGATCTTTTCCCCGTAGTGATGTCATGAAAAAACCCGGCACCAAGCATACGCACTGCGGCAGAAACTTTCACCATCGTCAGTTTCNTTTCCCCGTAGTGATGTCATGAAAAAACCCGGCACCAAGCATACGCACTGCGGCAGAAACTTTCACCATCGTCAGTTTCCCTTCTGTACTGCTTTGGCTCTCAATCACTACTCTCTTCTTGTCCTCTGCACTGAGATTGGACCCCCGCAAGGTGATATAGGCCTGTAGTTCTTCCAGCTTCACCTCTTGATTCAGAAGTTCCTGCCAGAGCACATCTGCACGGGCAAGATAGCTGTCGTTGGTCTCGTCGGCCTTCTGTGTGCATCGATACAATGCTTTTTCGGCCGTCTCATACTTCCTTTCCAATGGGATCTGACCCCATTGGCCACCAAGGATCTCGATGATTCGCTGAATGGACTTCTTCTCATTGGCTGTGATCTCTGCGCTTTTCAGTTGCAGCTTCTGAAAAGCAGTGCCAGANTTGGCCACCAAGGATCTCGATGATTCGCTGAATGGACTTCTTCTCATTGGCTGTGATCTCTGCGCTTTTCAGTTGCAGCTTCTGAAAAGCAGTGCCAGAGCATCCCAAGATCAATCTCGTGGCAAGCTCTGTCCATTTGCCCTCAGGCCACATTCCGATAAGCAGCTGCACTTTCTTCGTNCTGAAAAGCAGTGCCAGAGCATCCCAAGATCAATCTCGTGGCAAGCTCTGTCCATTTGCCCTCAGGCCACATTCCGATAAGCAGCTGCACTTTCTTCGTGTATTCAGTGAGGTCATCTTTGGATGGATCAAAGGTCGGTACCAAACTGGCAAGTTGGTTGGACACAAGATTGCTTGTGGAGGTTCCTTCACCGCCATCTGAGGCTTCAGGCATCTCCACTTCCTCCTCCCTGGATCCTCAGCTGGAGCAAGAGCTGAGCTCCGCTACCAGTGTGAGTGGCAAGACCTCACACTGGCAGCTTCCTCCTCCTCCCAACCACAGGACTAGCAGCCTTTTCCCCTCCAAGGCCACAAGTCTCGCGAAGCACCTNCTCCTCCTCCCAACCACAGGACTAGCAGCCTTTTCCCCTCCAAGGCCACAAGTCTCGCGAAGCACCTCGGATCGAATGATCCAGCAGCAGAAAGGTCAATGGGACCTATGATGGATGGTGTGGCACACCTGCAGAAAGAAATGGCCCCTGGCCAACGCAAAGATGCAAAGATGCAAAAGGGCTGCCTCGCCCCACAATGGCTCACTGCACGTACGTTCCCACCCACCTTCTTCCCTATGGCCCTCCGGAGCCAACGTGTGCTACAGGACTGACAGCTTGGTAAGACCCCATCTGGATACTCAAAGGTGGTTGGATTGGTTGTGCAATGATGTTGAATCACANCTCCGGAGCCAACGTGTGCTACAGGACTGACAGCTTGGTAAGACCCCATCTGGATACTCAAAGGTGGTTGGATTGGTTGTGCAATGATGTTGAATCACAATATATATATATATATATATGAATATATATATATATACATGAATATATACATATATATTATATACATGTATATATATAAGAATATTTTTTTATACCCTCCGACAATCAAACGGAGCTATGGAAAATCCTCTTTATAGATGATTTTCCAACCATAGACCTCCATTTAGTTTGGGGATTTCCAGCCAGCCACGCTTGATTACCGGACGGTAAATAACCCATCTATCCTATATAGTTAGAGAAATGTATGTGAACCCAAATATATATATATATATATCCTTTAAAAAATATAATTACGGGTTTACATATATATATATATATATAATTAATATATATATATGTGTGTGTGTTCATGCCTATCATGGGATGGCTTTCATTCTAATTCTATCCCCAACTATTCAATTGGGATTCTAAAAAATACATGATACAGATACACATCAAACCCACCTGTATAAACACATCGCAACTATATTTACACATACCTACATATACACCAGTATAAACTCATATATTCTATATAAATATATAATTACTATACAAAAAATAGTTGTACCCCATACCTCCCATCTCCATCCCATCCACCTGTCACAACTCCAGCAGTTCTTCCGCCAAGCGCTGCACGCCCCCCGCCAGGTCCTGTTGCGCCGCTTCCACCGGAAGGAAGGAGACGCCCCAAGACATCTTCCTGGGCCGGAATCAAGGGTAAAAGATCCGGGAAACATCTGGATTTGTTTGGAAGATTGGAATTTGGTGAATTGGATTGGATCAGTTCATATTTCCCTTGCCATTGGGTTCTTTTTTTTTAGCAGGGATAAATGGACAGAATCCAGTTACTAAGCAAATAGATAACTACGATATCTCAAGGATGTTTGTTGGTTTACAACCCCGGCCCATTAACTAGTTCGAGAGGAATGGGTCAAAAGTGAGCTCTTAAATCTTCAAAACTTGGAGAAACATAGGGAAAATTAGGAAGAATGGGTCAAAACGAAGCTCTGAGATCCAAAAATTGTGGGGGAAAAAGTGAACGTTGGATATTGGGAAGAATGGGTCAACAACAAAGAGCAGTTGGAGAAAAAAGGCGACTGTTTTGACGATCGTGTTTGGGGACACAACAATCGCTGGATGATTGGATCCACAAAAATGTGGATGTGAAGCAACCAAAACGTAACAAAAAACAAAAAACATGTCATCTCTATGTTATGGTGACCAATGAAATGAGATTGTTTGCTCTTTAAGTAGGATGTCAAACAATCAAAATTGGAGCAGCTCCGAAATCGAGGGGCTACCACCCCCACATGTCTTGCTGGAAGCCCATGGGGCATCTTGTGGCACATCTAATGCTTGGGACATGAGCACTTCCCAAACCTAACATGACTGATAGAGGCTGTCTTAATCCATGTTCATCCATGATTATTATTACAATAACCTCCGTAGAACAGCCCAAACATATGCAAGCTTTATTTCCGCCATTCGCAGGCCAACTCACAAACTTAGTGTTCTTTCACAACCCCAAGCTTTAAACAAAAAAAACTATGCTCGATCTGGGGTCCGTCGTCATCATCATCATCATCATCATCATCATCATCATCATCATCATCATCATCATCATCATCATCCTCGTCATCATCATCATCATCATCATCATCATCATCACATCATCATCATCATCATCATCATTTTTATGGATCAATTTCCTGCTTTTTGTTAATCCAACCAAAATCATCCCTGGAGCTGACCGGCTTCGACCCCCTGAGCTTCCCTACTGCACTTTCATGGCATTGGCGGGTTGGTCTACTGCCTGCGGCACTGCCACCAGAGGAACGCCTGCGGCACCAGCGGACATCATCTGAAAAAAGGGGGTCCAATTGGATAAATTTCTGTATCCTCACTGGCTGACTGAGGAAGACACCATCGCCCCGGCCTGCCATGAGGCTCTCCTGCAAACTGTTGAAACCCACGTGCGACAAGAAACAGCTGGCGTAGTCGTTGAGCATCTCCACTTGCCTATGTAGAGAAACGCTCGGATCAAGGAACAATTGTTGTTGAAAAACCAGCAAGAAGAAGGGTTTATATAACCCATAAGTGACAATCTATGTTCGTTTTCAATAGTGCTTCCAAGTTGTTCAGAGAGGTTCAAAAAAACATGCGCAAGATTGATCAAGAATGAACAAATGGTACCATCCATAACTACCAATGCATCATTTGCATGCGTCATTTAGATCACTCGCACTTGTCGATTTGAAAACATAGATGGTGACTAGAATCCCAAAAATCCAATTTGTGTGGGTTCACCCTCCATTTTGCCGTTTGAATCACCATTTTTTAACCACCGAACCGCATTGAAACCACGTTTCAACCGCGTGACGGCACGAAGGTTCGCACGATCACGTTGGATGGCAAAGCGTCTTCACTCTCCAGGAAGTCGAGGGCATCGGACCTTGCCAACTGGATAGCCGCTATGTATTTGCGAAGGTAGATTTCGACTTGGAAATAATATACACATATGTGATCTATATCATACGTATACATATATATATATACACAAAGCATGCCTGTAGGATTATGTATGTGTATTCCAGTGATCCGAAACTGATTCCCGGTGGATCGGAAACGATGTCGGAGACCTTTCGGAGCCCTGCTAGTCTGTTCTGCTTGGAGATTTCTCCACCTACGTTTGGGTCAAAACATGTCAAAAACCCTAATACATTTTTGAGCCCAAAAATTGTTGGGATTTATGGACGTTCATCTGGTTCATCCCCCCAAACAAGGTATTTCCTTGACCCATCATGAAGCCCCAAAGGCTTCAACATCCCCTAGATCAATCTCCAGGTCGCTGTTTGCCAGCGCAAAGTACGCAATAATACTCTTCCCCCAGCTGTTCCATGGCTTCAACCAATGCCTCGAACGAAGAGCTTAGGGGTTATACCCCCCTGTTTATTGCTATATGAGCCATTAAAACTGACGTGGTTGATTGGTTATTCTCGTGGGTTATACACCCTAGTTCATTGGAGATGAAGATAACCAGGAATCTGGATATCAATTAACCAACATAAATGGGATGGGATAGGGGGACTTGTTTAAGGCTCATATGAATAGGGAAAATGAAGATTAACCGGTGGCCTGCTCGGAAATTCTCACGTTTCCCCGGGGGTGACCCCCCTATTTCATTAATCAAGCAGGGTTTGCAATTCCAGGATTGACATGATAAAATGGTGAAAACGCTGAGAGGAAACGAAGCTGAGAGGAAACAAAATACATCAAAATACGATATCGATCGTCTCAAACGACACAGTGACTCCCATGACTCCCCATCAAATTGACTTCTGAGAGAAAGTGACGTTTGGGCTACCCGGCTATCCATCGTATTTGGATACTCCCAAAATGCTCAATCATCTTGGAGTATACAAACGTGGAATGTGCACCACTCTCACCATACCACAGGGTGTGCAAAGTTGGGGATGGTCCAATTTGACATTCTATTTACTCAAGAATGGGTATTTCTTCGGGTTGATCATCCCATTCAGTGATTGACAAGGTACGGTTATTGTTCTTTGTTGATCGAATACCCCAATACCATCCAATGGCTAACTGGGCAGATCCTGATAAATTACCGCGTGTTTGCGGTTGAATCTTCTCATGGTGAAAAACAACTCTGTTTTCGTGATTCAAGATAGTCATACCATGATCCGGAAAATATTTCATCTATCAAAAGGTGTGTGTGTGTGTGGATACATTTAATCCCATTCGACCGCCCAAATGCTTGATGCAGGATTCCCTCAACCACTAGAAAATCGCTCAAATCCTCTCAAAGACTACCAACAAAAAAACAACTCCCGAGAAAAAAAGAACTCCCAAATCCAAGCCGCTCTCCAAACGTGTTGGCAGTACTCCTTCCCTGTGGTGCCCGGTGGCAGATTGCCACCACTGGCGCGGCCCAAATCGATGCTCCAGCGATCCGACAAGGCCATGGTGCCGAGGGCTGCGAAAATGATCTTGTGACCCGCAGCCAGCCTGCAGGACCCAAAAATTCCAAGGGAAGATGGGGGGATCTCATCAAGAATGGGGCCAAAACCATCAAAAAATGGTGAAATGAGGATTTAACCGATTTTACCATCAAAATTAGGGATCTAAGCCTAAGCATCAAAAACTTAGATGTTGGAAATGGGATTTCCCATGATTTACCAGGATTTATACCATCAAATGACAGCAATTCCGAGAAAAATGGAAAAGATCCAAATTCTGGAATGCTTCAGTAGGAAATCAGTGAAGGGCATAGCTCAAATGGGAAAATCGCACACCCACCACCTCATTGCACCTCATGGGTCGAAATGATCTGCCCCAAAGATAAATACTTCATAATACTTCAACTTAAACAAATAACAAACAAACACATAAAAACACACTAAAACACATAAAAACACACTAAAACAAACAACATAGACTTTGAAGTGTCCTTCAAACTTCAACTTGCCCCAAATCCGCCCACATCGAAGGTGCCGAGGCGTTTTTTGTTGGCACGCGTTATCCGTAGGAAATTGCAATAGCTATTAAGCTTTAGCTTGGGGAAGGTCATGAAATCGGGTAAGTTGCCAAACTTGGGCTCAACATGGCCCAAGATAGGCCTAACATGGGCCCAACATAGGCCCAACATGGGCCTAACATGGGCCCAAGATGGGCCCAGCATGGCCCAACATGCGTCAACATAGGCCCAACATGGGCCCAACATGGGCCCAACACGGCTCAACATGGGCCCAACATCGGCCCCGCATGGCCCAACATGGCCCCAACTTAGGCCCAACATCGCCCAACATGGCCCCAACACAGCCCAACATAGAGCCCAACATGAGCCCTACAGTAGACAGGCCCAACATGGAACATACATAGTTTTGTTGGAAATCCGCTTTTATTGGAGCTAATACTGCGGTGCGGGCGGTTGTCGTCGCGAAGCGACCAGAATAAATCATATCCTATGATATCCTAAATCCACATCCCTCCAATTTCCAAGGCATCCAAGCCACTCTTGGTTCAACTCCTCCAGCGGCAAGCCATCCTTCAGCGCCTTCGGCACCTTCGAGGCCTTGGCGGCGCACGCGAAACGAAAGCGTTGCGACAGCTCCGTGGCCCAAGGGGCGTCCGGTAAGGGCGCCACCAGGGCGTCGCAGGTCGTGATGAAGTTCATGGGGGCGAAGTATTGCCTGGGGAGGGATGGGGATAGGCGAGTTGGCCACTTGAAAGAAAGTGGGATCCAAAATTCACTATTGAAAAACACGGTAAAATGTTGATGAAAAAGTGTGTTGTAGCGACAATTATGAACAGGTCTTTTCTATGTTGTTTCAAAGTCTCATCTATGGCATTGTGCTCCCAGTTCTATGCCTTGTTAAACAATACTGGGAATAAAAGGCATCACTATTTCATATGCGTCCACCCAGGGCCTTCTCGTGAGTAGCTCCACTTCCAAGTCGACCCCAAACTTTTCATACACCTCGCTGCAGCTGCAAATTGCTCAGAATCTGGTCATCCATGATGAAAATCAGTTTTTCAATCATCCTCAACCCCCAACCCTCATCCCCCAACCACCCCCATTCCCCAACCCACCAACTCAACCAGTCATAGCACCTGGCGTCCGTAGGGCTTTCGGATCTTGGCAGCTCGCAGCAGCCGATCTTCCTTCATCAAATCTGCTAGGCTGCCCATGCCGGGGTAGGTCACCAGCGACGCCTATGGGATGAGGGGATGATCCTCGGATTTGGTGGTCACAGTGTAGAGAGTTGGTCGTAAATACACCTGGATTTTTGGGGCTATCGAAAAGGGCAGAAGCGTGGGTGGATTGGAAGACTAGTTCAACTGCATCTTTTTGGAGTTCCAGCATCTTTCTTGGGGGGTGCTACAGTATAAATTAAATCACCATCTTGCTTACTAAGATTGCCATGTTGGGGTATACTATTTCCAGACACACCCAAATATCATATTGTTGCTTATTAGTCCCATTGAATCCCGACTCATCCATATGTATGGATATTACACATACCATCATATACCTATAGCAAGCTCCCGAACAGATCAAGTCTAGTAAATCATCACTATTTTAGATTCGGATTTTACTGAACTCGGCATCTTTTTGGGGGTGACTTACATCAATCACCATGGTAACTAGTAGGGTGACAATTACATCACTCATTTCCTGATTGACCAAAAAGATGGGTGACAATTCCACCACTTTCTATATCGCCATTCTACTGTTAAATCCTAGATTGATGGTTGACAATCCCAGCTCATCCATATAATATACATATACATACGCATTCATACCTAATAAAATGTCAAAACACACACATTGAATATCACAGTTACCTCACACTCAACCATGGTTCTTCATATTACATCACCATCCCACCATCGATGCCTTGGGAAGGTTTAACTTCTGCGCCACCAGTAGGCCATGGGGCGTCATGGGATCGTACAACACCACCGAGACGTTCAGGTCACGACAGCGTTGGATGAGGTACTCACCACACAGCAGGGTGCTGGCCAGTGGCCATACCTGGGATTTATAAAATTTACCCTCTGGTAATCAAACATAGCAATGGAAAATCCACCATTTATAGGGGATTTTCCCATTAAAACCTCCATTTATAAGGGATTTTCCATGGCTATGTTAAATAGCCACAGGGTATACCGAATGAGAATCCCGTACTACATTAAGGATCTAACATGATCTAACCAATGAACAATGGATACAATATGATACAATTAGGTTTGGCTCAACACAGGGGATTGGCCCAAATCTAATGGCTATCAAAATGATTTCCAGACCATGGAAGATAACTTTGTTACAGACTCGCTAGATTGAAGGGGAATCGGTGATCACCCCCCGTCTTGGAAATGATTTCGTTGGAGCAACCCTGTCGGTATCCCGCTGCTCAGGATTTCCTATACTACCAAATCTCTGACCAGTAAAACACAAAGAAAATAAGGGAACATGATGCTTAAAAAAAGCATGGGATGAATCTCAATGAGATGGGGTTCAGACTCTTGAAACAAGCCCACATGGCAGGATGAGTTTAGGTTGACAGGTCCGTGCTTGGGGCTGCTGTCCCCCCGCAAGCTGCTTGAACTGGGCACCTAGATTCCAGCCACAGCATGGGGGTGCAACTACCAATTGGTTGAGATGCAACGCATTGAAATTCTGGAACCATCAGAATCATCAAAAATGGAGATGTCAAAAAAAACAACCAAAAAAACCATTGGACTCCCCCCCCGGAACAAGAAATCTCTCCCGCAACAGCATGTTCGACGTCAGCATTTTTTGAAGCTTCCGAGCAGCTGCGCGTTCCCACAGAGCTTGTTCATCCGGAAGAATCTCCTCATGGGGCTNCCCGCAACAGCATGTTCGACGTCAGCATTTTTTGAAGCTTCCGAGCAGCTGCGCGTTCCCACAGAGCTTGTTCATCCGGAAGAATCTCCTCATGGGGCTCCTGACCAGTGATGACGGAACCACCTCAAGATATGAATCTGGATGTTTCGGGTACCCCAAGACCGTTTCTCTCTTTGAAATATCTCAAACACTTCAAATGACCCTAAAACCACTGGTTTTCCCTATCAAAAATGTCCTAACAAGACCAATAACTTGGATGTTTGGGGGTCCTTCATGACTTAGGAAACCCTCCACCTGAAGCCGTCTTCGGGGATCCATGGGGATGGGGGCATTGCTGCCCTGCCAGACAAGCAGAATGGATGATGTTGCCAATTCTGGGGTCTGGAATTACTTCAAGCCATTTTCATGATATTATATGATATATTTAATGTTCTTTCATGTTCTTTACATTTACATTAGATTTACGTTGCCTTTGTTTGTTTCGCTTCGCTTTCTCAATTTTCTCTACTACTCTACACAAAACCATGGCCTCGATGCCACAGTGCTCCAGGACCAGATCTGGCACGTCAGGAAGGTAGCTCTCCACCTCTGCACCTGACTCCTGGTGCGCCAGAGCAGCAAGGAACATGTCCACCATCTGGAATCATGTCCCTGCCCACCGAAGTTGGAGCCCCCCAAGGAAGAGCAGTGTTCAAAATCCTCGACTATAGAACATTATAGAACCTGCACAGTATAGAACCCTTTGATCATCAACCAAGCATCATTTATCCATTATATCGCCTTGTATCCCCAATGGTTTGATGCTTAAAATCCCGATTAAATGACTATGATCATCAACCAACATGAGTCTTAACTCAATTCTTCCTTGGCAGCTGAACAGATCTGCTCAACGGCTGGCAGGAAGTAGTGAACGCGGCAACCTCTCCTGACTAGCTCCTGATGGCACGCCATTGGGGGTCGCAGAGGGGTGCACTTGGGGTGTGTTCTCTCACGAGATCTTCACCTCCAGAAGTTGGGATATGGGCCCCTATCCATCTGCAAATTACCCGTAATTGGCCTTAATTTTCCCATTCCATTTCATTTTGCAAAAAAGGGAACACCTTCAAAACAAACAAAACGAACACACACTATGGTTGGATTTTGAAGTGGTCCTGTTTCTGTGGGGACAGAACTCTGAAAGATTAGCGAGCTTCCATCTTTGCAAAGTGTAAGGATCTCTCTAGCAACTTGGTCTTTGACCTTCTGACAACTGTGGCAATGCGCCAAACAATGTGATGATGAATTAACTGTGCCGTTTAATTCCATAGATAACCAGATTTGCGGGTCCATTGGTACCAAAATCTAGGGGTCTACTGGCCATTGTAGCCCACTCTGAGACCCTAGACCTCTTGCCACATTTACCAAGAACGGTACCTAACACCCCGCGCATCAATCCTGGACCAGGGCAAAGGTTGGATTCACGTGTCCAATCATGGCCACATTGAAGATCGCCACGGTGGGCGGAGCTGCGGCCGGCGACAGTTCAAGCATCGGTGCCATCCCAGAAAAATCTCAAANTCACGTGTCCAATCATGGCCACATTGAAGATCGCCACGGTGGGCGGAGCTGCGGCCGGCGACAGTTCAAGCATCGGTGCCATCCCAGAAAAATCTCAAAAGATGTGCGTTTTTTCAACTCGTTGGTTGGATATATCTTGAGGTCTGATGCAGCGGCCGAGAAACATCTGTATGCCATGGTTGTATTGTTCCACCCGGTAACTGAACCCCTATGTCCCCAGGTGGTTCCCGTACCAAAAAAAGAAATCAGAGGCGTTACGACGCGACCACTGCAGGTGATAACTGGTATTCCCGCTGATCATGCAGTCATCATAAATCATCGTCCCTGAGGTAAAACAAAAGAGACGTCGGAAATCTGAATACCCCTGGATCCCCCTGGTAATTTCACATAGCGATGGAAAATTGGTCCAATTTGCCCAATAAATACAGGATAATACAGCTATTTTCCACTGCGAACTGTTAGTTTACTGGAGAGTGCTGCCCTCGCTGCACACGCAATCTTTTTACCATCTCATTTCTCCACCGTCCGCCAGCCACACTTCTTGCCTGCGCTGGTCTCCCAAGGCTTTAGGATTCAGGAATCATCATGCATTTCAATTTCGAAAGATACCTACTTTGATAGTTCTAGAGAATCATCGATCATCATTTTCACCATGACAATTGTGATTTTGTGAGTATCCTTCCCATTCTTCGACTGAGTTTCCCTGCAAAGGAAGAACACGCTGAGCCCTTCGTCGGCGGAACGCAACTGCCGCGTCCAAAACTGCAAGCGATTGTGGCCACAGTCTGCGCCGGATCCGGACAGAGCCCCTCCCGGAGGGGTTGGAACTGAAGACAAACTCAAAACAATGATCGATGTGACTATGAGATAACCTGCATGGCGTTTGAACCATAAAAAAACTTATAAGTATCAATGAAAATAGGGAGTTGCCCAACATGGGACTAGAACTATCCAGAACTCAGGGTATGCTGATCGGACTTGGGATTACGGGGCTCCATCTGTAGCGGGGCACATAATCGTTGTGACAAATGGGAGCTGAAAATGTTCGGAACCGTTTTATGACTTGAAATGACCTGATTTTTTTGGCCCAAACCCTCGGGAGAAAAGACCGGTTTCAGAACAAAGAGATAGCTACTTTTTCGATGGGATGTTCTGGACCATTGATCTCTTGATCACTTCGGCCACAAAAAGACAACTTCCCTTCGCAGGTTGGTTCAGCATGATATCACGCATTCATGACCTCATTACTCGGTTGGCTTGCGGAAAAAAATCTGCTGCATCGTATCAGCCCAAAGTGAGGTTTCCTGAGTTTTCCTGTAGAATCGGCTCCTCAAACGGGACCTCCGAGCCACAACGTTTGGGTCTCCCCAGGTCTCCCCACTGGGGCATTCTTGGTCAATCTCCGGGTGTTCAGTGACCTACCAGCTGCACCGAGGTCACGAGGCCAGGTGCGGAGCCGGGGGGGAGCCCTGTACCCCTCCCAAAAAAAATGGTGAATTCCTCCTTTGTTTTGGCTAAAAATCGGCTAGAAGTTAAAACCTATGGTGGTCAACTGAGAATCGAAGGTTGATACATCTATGTTCTGTAAAATGAAGGGATGGTGGCAGACGTTCTGATTGAATCCTGTTTGGTGATTGCATAGGCATAGCTCACAAATGGGCTCACAAACGGGGGCAAAAATGGAACCGCAAATCTCTCTTCCTTTCAGTGCAAAAGCATCCAAGTTAATTGGGTCAATCACTATTGTGAGCCCTTTTCAGCTCCTATGAATCCACCAAATTTGGACTTGTTATGGTTTGTCTGAAATCGCAGGAAAACTGTGAAATCCCATTGGTTATCATCCTGTTCTCAGTGTTTGTATAGATGGCCGTAGATTTGAGTATCAATTTATGGACAACCCAACTGTCATTGACAATACTGTTGGTATTTCCCATTGTATACCCCACATCTCCAAATCTCATGAATTCCAATGGGATAATGAAGAAGTTCACCACATAGATCATGGAATGTGTTGACTACGTCCATATCTTTGATGGTTTTTTTGGATCACATCCCCAATTGAACTGCTTACACCTCCATGGTTCATGGAGTGCCTCGTCCTCCATCTCAAAGTCCGCCTGGCGCCATGGATGGCTATTTCACCATCAAAACCATTGGGAGCTAATCCTGGAATGGAAATGAGTTTGTCCTAGTGGGGGCATACCCCCACAACGACGGAAATGTGCAATTTCAATGGGAAACACGGACAATGATAAAGAATGATAAGCCTTTGGATTTGAGGGGTATACCGGTATACCCCCATTTTTGAGCAAACCCCAATGACACATGGACAGATGGAACTCTAAAATTTGGCTCCTCAAAATGATTGAACATCGCGAATCCCTATGTTCTGGTGAACAAACCTGGGAATGGGAAATGTCAATGTTCGATCAGAAAATACTGTCGAAACGGTGGCTTTCCATTGACAGGGTTGCTTTAGAGAGGCTTCATAACAACACATGGAACCCTGAACATTTGGGTCCCTCAAAGGATTGGAAATTGCCTCTTGGGATTCCAAGTCCAAAATGGAAGGATCCAACCTCCCAAAAACCAACATGGGGATCTGCAACCCGGGTTCAAACCAACTAAAAAGGGGTATGTTCTCTTCAAGGTAACCTTCTTTTAGGCAAGTGGCAATTGGTGTTTCGGCCGTGCAGAAACTTTGGAAAGGGTTCAACACTTGAAAAAAGTGAAGCCAGCTGCAAGACATGCTGCGCAGGGTCTCAGGCTGATGGTTGAAGGCCAACAATGATGACTCCATGCATGTACTGATCATACACGTACAACTGCAAAAACTGGTACACCGTGATTTCGGGGCCCGCGGTTGATTGATCAGGGGTTGGTTGACATTCTACACACATTATATACATGTGATGTCAATGATACATAGATGTCCATCCCCAGGATGGGTTTCCTGGATAAATTCTGAAAGTCGCAGTACCAAACGGGTGTGCAATCATCAAAAGTACACCTCCCAAGTCTTGGGGGGTGTATCACAATTCTTCTTTGTCATACTGTCCCATTATGTTGATGAAATCTTTCGCACGCCAAATCCTCTACATCCTCTATTTAGTTCACATGTGTAGGTTTCCTAAAATGGTGGGTACCCCAAATCATCCAAGTCATTCGAGCATTTTAGTTTTGAAACCCATGGTGACTTGGGGATCCCCCATGACTTGTCACCCAGGTCCCCCAGGTCACCTGCTCCGCCGTGGTGCTCCACCAGGGCGGTTTCACCTGAGGCAATGATTTCAGGAACGACTACCGTCTGGTTATTTAACATAGCCATGGAATAGCTGGCTAATTTTGGATGATGTTCCCATTAAAATCTTCACTTCTCGGGGATTTTCTATGGCTATGTTAAATAATCAAAGGCTAACTTTTGACCCCAAATTCTGGATGACGCCATGGATTTCACCTGGCGGAAATTGGCATAACAGTGTCTAACTCACCAACAAACATGGAGATTCAAATTTCATTAGCAAGAATGATACCTTGAAGTGGGACACTAAGTCAAAATATCAGTCCCAGCCTGCAGATCCTGGGCAAGATTCAGCTATACTTTGTCCAAAACTGTGGGATAGCCCACAGTTTTCTCCCTCAACTCATGGGGCAAACAGGTCTTCATCACCGCCACAGAGTCTCCGGCCCTCTCATAGACTGTGGCCACAGAAGAGAGTGGCTTCTGGCGCATCGCCAGCGACATCAGGGCACATTTCAGATACCCTCATCAAACGTATTCCCAGTTGGTATCCTCCATGAAAGGAATTTATGAATTTTTTCACTGGTAAATCCTTGTAGAAACGGGTCCAAATATTGGCTTTCCCGTTGCCATGTCTACAAGGTCCACAGCCTGAATGTCAAGGAATCACCAAAAATGGCCAATTGCAATAGGGTAAACGGGTAAACCAACATGTGGAAAACTGAAAACGGTTTCCCCGAACAAATGATCTACAAATGGTGGGTATTCCACATCTATTCTTGTTCACAAGAGGGTACCTAGCTAGTTTGGACAGCTGTTCAATTGAACAGCAAGGTGCTTCCAACTGCCCACCTCGGCGTCAAAGGATTGCCGGAAACCGCAGCCGCGGCAAACCAGCTCGGGTCCGGAGATATCTCCATAGTCGAACATCTGCGGCTCTGTTTAGGGGGGACGGGATGACTGGCAGAGTGGTATCTCTGGTGATGTGTGAGACCCAATGATAAACCTACCAAACCTACCATTTGGGAATGGGCTATACAACCCATAAAAATTGTGATTTTGGAGATGGTTGATTATTGAGTTTACCACATCAAGCTCTAAAAAATTGTCTTAAACTTAGATGTTCCAAAATCTTGGGGGTTGTATAATATATGTGTGTACTGAAGCAAATGCTCAATGATTTCCAGCCACTCTTGGGATCAGTGCTTCCCCAGCAAGAGCCTTCCCACAGCGCTTGCAGAGGATGTGATCTGCCTTCCAGACCTTGTCCCCGAGGGATTCCAGTTTTCAAAGCAACTCAAGAAAAAATGGATTCCAACCACTGAAATTGGAAATTGAGAACAAACTGAAAATCATGGCTTCGATCACCAACAACCAATTTGTCTTTGGGGTTGGGAATGTCAGACCCCCAACCGAGTGATCATTGGTCAGTTTTGCATGCACCATCTCATTTGGGGGGTACCTGTACCCAGCTGCAAAGGGATTCCCGACACAGTTTCACCAGGGTTTTCACCAGGGTACATCATCGAACTAAATGGACAATTGTCCATTGTCACTTCACAGGTCACAGTGAGGTCACAGTGAGGTCGCTATAATTTACCCAGACCATATTATCCTATATATATACTTATATAGATATATACAAAATGGTATTACCGAATCATGATTTGACTTTCCCACCATCCTGGGCCGCCGGACGCCCAGAATCCGTTGGACCTTGAAGTTCCCAATCAGCTTGGGCCGTG
Organism: Symbiodinium sp. clade C Y103; assembly: GCA_003297045.1. Taxonomy (NCBI): domain Eukaryota; class Dinophyceae; order Suessiales; family Symbiodiniaceae; genus Cladocopium; species Cladocopium sp. clade C. The sequence goes on along the minus strand of BGPT01002074.1, from coordinate 99,188 downwards.
CGGGCTCCTGTGGTGGAGAAATGTGGATTTTCGCCATAGCGCTCCGAAAAAAAAAAGGTGAAACCTTGGGAACTCAGCATAAAAACGTTAGGGAAAACATATGAAAACATTAAAATGAATCCAGAACAGCGGGAATTTATAGTTTGTGTGTGACAGCTAAGTTGATTTATGATGGCAAAGTTGGTACCCCCTAAATTGAACCTGGAATCCAAGATAGCCATATCCAAGTGCGGAAATCATCTTCCAAACTTTCCAAACCCAACTTCCAAACCCCACGTCCTCGAAGTCCTCCCGGTTCACCGTCGTCTCTCCTGGCAAAATGGTGGACCGGTAAGACATCCCCAGGAACTTCTCCGGAATGGATGGTATGAAAGAATCCCAAATTGGAGGTGTACCATTCGGTTTACCACGTTATGTTGGAATGATTTGGAATGATAATCCATAGACAAATAGATTGGGGCTACTTTTCATTTGAAACAACCATCGGCTGATGGGAAATAAATGTTCGGTCGGAAATTCATTAAGAAATGGGTGTCAGCCAGTCATCGGGTCATCCATTCCACGGTACCATTGAATATCAGCTACGTCAAGCTTGTATGGTATGTCATCATTCTCCCACATTTCTTGTGGGTACCTCATGTATGTCCATTTTCAGCGTCAGCCGGTCAGCCATTCCCCGGCATCCGCCTGTGCTGCTTGAAGCCATGGCTTTGAGAGGGAGCACCCCTGCCCAAGAAAAATCCACGCCACTGGCCGCCAGTCTTTTTAGAAGTGAACAAGAAAGAACGGGGTGCGCAATTTTCTACCGGCTAGATCCCAAAGAAGTCTGAAAATCACTGCAGGCTGTATATGGCCTATACATCATCTACCTAGGTAACTGCGCAGGACTTGAGCATGACGGCGATGGCGATCCGAACCCACCAGGTCACCAGGCCAGCTCATCCCATAGCGCTTGGAGGGCTATTGAATGTTAGGGGGATGAGACAATATGTGGACTATGGAAGAGGATACGTGAGGATTGCTCCGCATATCATATATCGCTGCTACCTTCCCGCTGTGTAATCATCGTCAATATTGATATTGTCTCATCATGCTAGCATTTCCCTGAATAGAAAACCGACCCTGCAATGCTGGAGCCAACACTCTTTTTGACCCTCCGCGGATGTGCAAAACTTCCGGGTCCAAGCGATGCATTTTCTGCCAACTTAAAAAATAAATCCAGAAAAAGTAACACAACTGCTATCAAAACGATACACAAGCTACATTGGTATGCCATAGTTCGCTGCTGTAACATCAAAGCAATTATTGTTGCTGGCCTGATTGACACATCTACTCGAAATCTGTATTCATGTCCATTAGTTGCTGGCAGATTTCAGGAGGGTCCCTGCAGTCCGTGCATGTCCGTCCCTTTCTGCACTGATAGTTCAGCGGTCGTCACCGCGTCTAGAGGAATAGATAGCTCCTGTCGTCACAACGGACCTGAGAACCTCCAGACCCTAAGCCACTGGGATCCTTGAAACCTTGGAGGTTGAGCCACGCAAGTCCCAAGAGAGATGAGTTAGTCTATCTGAAAGCACCAACTCCTGCAGTAACGATTACATCCACATCAAAACATTAAAAAAAGAGGAACATGAGAGATTGACCAACCCCTAACAGCTAGATATAGGCTATATCCACATCAAATCCCATCAGCCCTTAAAAGTAGCATCGTAGCATCAAAAAAAACATCATCTTCCAGACTCCCAGGAAATTCCCATCTCCTGGCTGCAAACATCGGCATGTAAGCGAAGGCCAAGGGGATCAATGGGATGGTGAAGAGGGCCAAGTAGTGCATAAACCTGGGAACTTCACGTCGCTGATTGATCCAGTGATCCATGTCCCATGTCTGAACTGTTGATGGTTGGTTTGTGGAGAGAAATTACCCAACATATGGGAGAATATTGTCACAATCAACTGGGAATCCTCCATGAATCACCACCAACCTGGCTGCGGGTCTGGGGGAGCAGCATAAAGTCATGGAGCAGCACCTCCGGGAAGAAGGTGTACCTTGGATGTCGCCATCAAGAAGGGTCTAAAAAAATGGGCTTTTCTCACGGGCTCTATATGGGTTTTTTCTAAGTGGCTATTATTGGGTACACCAAGATGTGACCCAGGAATAGCAAGTGGTGAACATATTTCCCCATGAACCTAAGTGGGGATATTCCATCCCTAACAGGGGCATGAAACTTTTTTCCAGCCTTGAGAGGTTCCACTCGGGATCGATCCAGCCAGCGTGTCAGAATGATACATCCAACATCTGGAGACGTTATCGTCGATACATTGAANCATTGAATTAGGACAGGTCAGCATGCAGAAGAAACTCTTGGACTATGGAGCAGTCAAAATGTCGAAGGAAGGTTTCCAATACAAAGCGATGTGTTTCTTTTGAATAGAATCTAACCAATCGCAAGGATTTGACCGGGCACACTGGAGGAGAAAGGCCAATATTTTATCAGGGAACATGAACTTCTTATGGAGGTATATGCTAGCCACACGATTGAATCCAAATTCGGACAAATGCAGCCATGAAATTGCGCGAATTTGAATATCATGCAAGAGTCATTGATGCTTATTGCATGTTATTGCCTATGGCCCATGGCTCAGAAATCCGGTACTGGACCCACGAGATTTGTCGTTGTATCTACATAACCGTCCTCAACTGGATGTCAACGATTTTGGATCAGATCACCCCAGGGCCAACTGAAATCCAATCATGAGATGCGAATGGCTCAAAACTACATCCCGGAAAAAGTATTGTTAAACCAAGAAAGGCCACTAACCGGCCCTCAGAGACCCTGATAGAAGGCACTGATTCCTTTCACCTACAGGGATTTCCTTGTCTCCAGGATTCCTGCGCTGCTTTGAGGCCAGTGGCATGAAGAATGTCGAGACCAAAGCAATACCATAGAAGGCGAGTTCGGAGAACAGATTCTCGAAGCCTGAGATCGAGCTGGAGAGCCCTGAGAGAATTCAGGGAACCCCACTAACTACTCGAAGATGATGAGAAAAACCACTAAGTCCGCTGTTTTTTCCATCATTTTCCCTAAAACTGAACTTGCCATTTGGGCAAAATACCACATTTTCAGACTCCATACTTCCTCATGGGAGCGCGATTTGCGCAGCGATTCAGGTGGTCCCTGCTGCAACTCTGTCCTTAGGCCTTGTTACAGCATTGTTGCAGTGTGTGCCTCTTTTCACATGGCTATTCTAAGACAAATCGCTCATGCAAATCAAAGTTGGGTTTCTCCAAAAAACAGAAATATCCGAAAAAATGCGGCAGGGAAGAGGGCGATTTTCCAAACAACCATGGGATTTCACGGGGTATTCCCAGTCTGTCGGTAGGCCAAGCAGCATGGCACTGGCATGAAGGATAGCACAAGGTATAAGATCACTGTGAAGACCGAGGCCGTGGTGTGCCTGACCAAGGGGTCCCCATTGGCCAAGCTGTCCCCATGTAGGCTGGGAAGTAGTTCGTTCAAGTTGTCCCTGATAACCATCAGAACACTGGGAATCCAGCATGGTTTTCTTGGAAAATGTTCCATGACACTGGGAATCTTCAAGATTTTTCTTGGGAGGCGTGATGTGTTCCAGGATTCCACAGACTGTTTGTTACAAGCATATCTATCAGAGCTGAAACAGCGCCAGAGAAACAAACATATTACATTGTACAATGGCAGGATTATATATATATATAAATATGTAACCCATTCACCACCACAGAACAGTCGGTCTACCAATCGTTTGTTTGGATGAACAAGATTATATGTAAGCACTGTGATTGGTCAAATCACCAGATATCCCCAGCTTAGCTGATGATAAGTTGCTTCCCCACATCTCCCCAGTTTAGCCGGTGAAATGTGGGTGTTTCAGACCCCAAACTCACCAACATTCACCGTTTTTAGTCACACACACTATCTGAATTGGGGATCCCTCAATTTGAGAAACCCACCAGAGATCCATGTCATTCATTGGTGAAATCCTAACTTTCATGTTTTATTATGTCTAAATCCCCATGTTGCGTGCTTTGATCCCCCGAGATCTTCAGTTTAGCTGGTGGACCTGAACGTTTCTCAAAAACTCAGAGATTCCCAATGATCCCCGTCCAGATACCAAACCATTATAATATGATGAGCTAGTTACGGAACAAAAAACAGAGGATCAATAATGATCCATATTCCCACAGAGATCTCAAAAACCACATCAGAAACATTCAAAAACCATCTCTGAGCTTCAGATCTTTCCAGCCCCAAATCCACCGATCCTCATGGAGTTCTGAAAGATCATGCGATAGGCCGCTGGCAAGATCCAGGCCGTGGGTGCTAGAGCCAAGGCCATGGGCAGTGCCTCAGAACGGGGGACCCTGTCGGGGGGTTGGAACGTTGCTTCAAGGGTTGCCATGCAAAGTGGGGAAAAAATGTGGGATTTGACATGATTTAACCATCCAAAATGAGGACTTGACCATACGAACAATGGATTTGGGTGTGTGTGAAAATATGGGATTAACCCCCAAACCACCATTTGTTCATAGGGTTAATGATGATTAATCACTGGATTTATGGGCACCCTAGTTTCAGACAAAACCATTTGTTTTGAGAAACCATGGATGGCACCATTTGAGGTTGAAAATTTGGTATACCCAAGTTTCATGGGTTCTCATCATCAATACAGACATACCCACATCCATATTTCATTGGTTGGTTCCATATGCTGAACTCACAATTTGTGATGATCAAATCGCAATATCTTATCATGTTTGATGACTAGATCCTAAAATTTGATGGTTATGTATATATATATATACTATTTATATATATATATATATACGTATATCCCACTATCTCCCTATTACTTCTTGGTTAAACCTCCATCTTGTTCGTTCAACAGCTCCAAATCTGCTACGAGAACTGCCGCGCCTTCCATGGTAGCACCAGCAACGAGAGGCCCACCTACCGAGATTCTCATGGGGGGCCTCCACCAAGGAGTATATACTATAATGGGAATATGTTATGGGTTATAACGAACCACAATGGGGATAAACTATGATGTATCAATTAAATATATACATATGTAATGGGAATTGTCATGGGGTATATGGAGATATAATCGACAATATGATTGTGCATAATGGGTATATTTAACCTGTCTTTGATTGGAGATTCAATAGGTTTATGCCTTTATAACCAAACATAATTGGGATAGAATGTGATATACTGGGATATACTGCACATATATATATATATACATAGCCAATAATATAACTGTGGTGCCCTCCAGTTATGTTTGTTTATTTATAAGCCCCGGGCAACTATGGATGTTGACCTTATTTGACCCAGTTATATACCAACTTAGCTGGCTCCGGGGCACAAACTTGCACCATCCTTTACCTAGTGATTGTTCAACGGAAGACTCCTCTACCAGCCGAAACCGACATCTACCCTCTGGTTTTTAAACGTAGCTATGGAAAATCACCATGTTATATAGCTAATTCATCATGAATAATATCATAAATCATCTATTTCTATGCGCCATATTCCATAGCTACTTTTAATTACCAGAAGGTATATATCAGCACACAGCCGAATACACCTGACTCGACAGCTACAAACATTCTTGAGATATGGGACACCCCAAATTCGGGAATGGATCCAGAGCTGGCTGAAACTGGCGAGAGAACTCTTACTATTCCTCGGCAAGAAAATCCAGCCATGAACCCGACCAAGATTTTGCCAGTGACACATTGACATGTGATCCATCAAAATGCCTAAAAACATCACCATCAACCCTTCTCCGTCAAAACGTTATCAAGAGGTTTTTTTCATACACATGATCTTCATCAAAATGCACAAAAATATCATCAATCAGCATCTATCAACCCATCAATCAACCCCATCAACCCATCAATTCACCAATTCACCCACATTAGTATTCATCAATCATAATCAATACTCAACAACCCATCATGATCCATTTATCCAATTCACCCACCATTCCGGAATTTTGCCGCGATCTGAGGTCGCAATCAAACTTTTCCAGATAGATCCATATAATATATATATATATATACCAGCTATTATCAACTATTATCAACTATTATCATCAACCAATATTAAAATCCATGATCCATGCACCTTGATAATAGTTGACTATTCGCCTATAACAATGGTGTTGAACTATCATCAATTATCAATGATAATTACAATCAACCACTTGGTGTGAATTATAAACTATCAAGTGGTTAGTACCTTTATCTGGTGGATTGATAACCAAAAAGGGTTTAGGGTTTAGAAACCAACCCTTCTGGTGGATTGATAAGTAGGGTTCTAAACTTCAGTACTATCTATCATCAACATCCATCAATTCACCAACCAACTCATCCGTCCTGAAACCCCCACCTTGCTGTAGCCGGCGCTCAGGGAGGTCAAAGGCACTGCGGCGCCGGCGGCTCCTGACGTGCCGCCGACATGTTTTAAGCTACAAACCTTGGATGGAATAGTGGAAGATGATGGAAGATGTGTATCTATATCATTCTATATCTAGACATATTTATATAGATATGTCTATAATGCCTTTCCTGGTTGATAATCCACTATTCATTGTTGGAATCCCTGCTTTTGATGCTATTTTGACTTCTGAAATCCTCCATTTCATTGTGATTCGCAGTGAAGCCCAAACATCAGTTGGTTCTAAAGTTCATGTAAATCCTATATCCCATGATATCCACATGATCTCCCAGCTTTTGTTGCTTGTATACTCCCTGTCGTCGCACATTTCCAGTGGCTTTCCACCTAACTTCCGCAGACGCCTGCTGCAGCATAGGGCCGCAGACGCCAGGTGGACATGGTTCGCAGGCCGCTGACGGCACGGGGTGGAGTTGTTGCCTGGCCACTGGAACCAGGAAAATGAAGGGGTTAGCCATAAAAATTTTGGGGATTTACCGCGATTTCCCCGGTAACAAATTGGAATCTCCCCATGAAAACTTTGGATTCACTGATAAAAACAATTGATATTTACTCATCAAAAGTTGGGCTCAACGAACTAACATAGGGGTTTTTGACGGGAAATATTATTTTTTCTTGGCAATGAAAACAAGAAAATTCTCACTAACTTGATTCTACGCCTCAAATTGCTCCCTAACTTGATCGCTCCCTCCATGTCAATGGCGTAACTGGATTGGCAATCGTGACCCTTCGAAAAAGCAGGGAGAAGTGTTTCAAAGCAGTGCATGACCTAATGTGATGAAAACAGAAGAGCTCCAACCCATGCTGGTTCCAAGAGGTCGGACAATGCTGTATATACGTAGGGAGAGAGATGGAAATGGAAATGAAGTTCGACATACAGACAGAGATGGAAGTTCGACATACAGACAGAGATAGTTCGATACAAATGCAGATAAGAGATATCGATAGAAGTTTGGATTGGAAAAAATCACATCGAGATATGGTTTTTGCCCAAAAGTGAGGAAAACCCAATTTGTAACTATCTAAAAAGCAAAAATGATTGGATTTTGAGGTCCCCCTCCATTGGACCATCTGGACCTTCTCCTCGCGCGGTCGGATTAGAGCAGTGGCCGCACGCACCTCTGGCCTGGAGGTTTCGGGCGCGAGGCTTGGAACTGTTAGTTGTAGTGAACAATTGTTGTGGAAAATGGTGCTTAATAGTTAACAGTTCTGATGGCTAGTAGTTATAGGTACTACTAACTACCAGTTATGGTTATGGTGAGAGTTGATAGTTTTAGATAGTAGTTACACTGAATAGTTATTGTTTGTATCCAACTCGATGGAGGTTTCCTAATTCATGGGGGTCCCCCAAGTCATCCAAGTCATGGATGACCATTACTTACTTAAAATGGGGGATGATACCGAGGTTCCCATGGTTGTTTCAATACCAAGAACCCCCCTTATAGTTTTAGTTATAGTCTCTGGGATATGGAAAATATGATTAATGGGATATGACCAGTACAGCAAACTAACAAATGGCTCAAATTCTAGAAAAAATAACACATTGTAGAACAATGTAGAACAATTCCAAAATCCTGTTCTAAACTAATTTCAAATTTGACATGTTCTATCTTTTTCCGGGGTGCTAAAAATCAAGATACAATCATTCAGAATGGGGATAATACCATCAATAATCATCAATAATCTCATTGGGCGTGCCAAGTATGCGAATTTCACCTACACAAATTTTCTGAAAGCAACAAAATCAGTAGTTAATCGTGGACATCATGGGATATCCAACAATGTCCTGGTAAAAATACAGAGGACAGTCTGGTATGCCATTTCTGATCGCTTGACTGCTTTAACTTTCAGTTGTGAAGGGCCACACCAAACCATTAGGAAAGGGACACCTATGGATACCCTCTGGTGAACAGCCACATAACTATGGGAAATCACCATGCTATTAATGGGAAAATCCACGAACTTTCTATGGTCATTTTCTATGTCGCAAACTGTTAGGCAATACCAGAGGCTACCTATGGCATCAGACTGTCTGCACCTCCAGGTGGGGCGCGCCAAAGTCGTCAGATTGCATCGCGGCTGCATCGGCTTAAACGTCAAGGGTGACCTCAACCGAGTCGAAGCTTCCAAAAAAAGATTCAGAAATGGGGGTACAACAATGGACCAACAGAGCCCAACACATTTTTTAGTCTTCAACCCATCTATTTTGGAGGTTGATCCTTGTGGCAATTTGTCGAGACCCAACATGTTTGGTGAAACCATCTGGCCCTGTCCCACGGTCCTCGTCAGAGTACTTCGCAGCCCTTGTGTTGCCATTCGCGACCTGACGTACCGAGCGGGTTGAGCTTTGCGGGTTGAGCCTATTGTTTGAAAAAGTGGATGGCGGAAGATAAGAAATGACCTCTGTGGATGTTTCGGTATTATCGGATCATTGTGGCATTCTTACGGGAGAATACATGGGATGATTTATCATAAGAGGTGGACGTCAGCCTAAGTTTTTTGACGCAACCTGCCTGTGATACACCCTTAATTCTTTTGATTGGTTATTGGGATGGTGTATGGCATTGGATTTACTGCTTTCTAAGGCTTTTTTGCATGTTTGTAGGTTTGTACCCAATATAAATACGAGATAAGATAGGTAGATTTACACAGGATGCCATCATAGGAATATGTACATATATATATATATACAAAATCATGTGGTATCTTGACAATCCTCATTTCCAGAAAATTCCACAGCAGCTTCCACCACAGCTGTTTCAACAGCTCAGCTCCACACATCACTGCGCGCATCGCCATGGTCGTCGTAAGCCCCGCCCTGACAGAAGCGGAGCCACAGAATTCACCACTTGTCAGTATGTATTACCTCTATATGTATAAATGCGTATTTAGATATACATATATATACATATGGTCAGCTATGCATCTATTTATTTAGTTGGTTGGCTAATTAGGTAGTTACTTATATCTATCTGTATGATGACACATCAAGTAAAAGAAGGATACCCCACAACTTCGCCGGGGACCCCAAGGGTTTCAATGCTCCTTCTACTGAGCGACAGATGCACGAGGATGGGATTCATGTGAGGGGCATCCCCGAGGTCTTTTGTAGATCTAATGGGATATAGTATGATATAATAATGATATAATTACAGTAATGAGATTTTAGTCCGTATATTTTGATGATTATGATGGGATATATATCATCTTTTATTGAAACAAGGCCGTGCTTTTTTCTCAAGGTTAAACGATTTCCATGTGTGACAACGACATTTCATGTTTTCAAGCCACTCTTTTTTGCAGTTTGTTTCAAACTGTCCTACCCGACCTGGTTTGTTGAATTTCCTCAAAGATTGCTCTTGGAACTTCTTTCGTTGAAGCGTGTTTGGCTGTATGCGTAGCTGCTAGCTTCTACGTCTCAGCTTGCCGCTGACTTTTGACACAATAGCATAGAACAGCTCAACATCGCAGATGTAGTCTGTGACAGCAACCGGCTGCGAAAATAGTACAGATCATGTAGCAAATCACGTCCGCAGTCACACAAGTGTGGTGGTTGATCACTCTTTCCATCCGCTACTGCCTCTTGTACCCACTCAACTCTGTAACCGAAATCATCAAAAGCTCAAGTTGTGGTGATTGCATTGCAGCAACATCTTCCCAGCCCCGAAACTCGGCCGGGCCTCTCTTCTGCGCTGGTCGTGGACCCCACGACTGGGCCGAGATTCTCTGCCAGTTTCCAAGGTTCTGATCCCACGATGGCCCGTGTTCCCGAAAAGGGGATGACGCTATCCGCGATCATCCAATTGAGGTTTGCGAAGTGCTTAGTACCCTTAATACTTTAGTAAGTGGGTTAAGTGGGTTATATTATGTTATATATTGTTATATTATGTTAACCTCTATACAACTGGGATCCCCAAGGACATACCCCAGCTACTAACCACACTGGAATCGTCCTATCCTTCCCACTTCCCGCGTCACGTCTTTTTTGTGTCCTCCCCGTTTGAAGGAAAGGTCTGTGCGGGACTATCCATGCGCACTATTTCTATGCACCAAGCGCGTCATACGAATCTCTGAAACTTCCTTAAAGCACTGGCCCATCAGCCATGACAAATAGTTGGGCCAATTACCTCTCACATGGTGGTTTCTGGGCCTGGATGAAAAATCGGCCCCGGAAAGTTTGGAAAACTCAGAGATTCTGACGCTGCTGCAGCATGGAGCACGACTGAATTAGGTCTCACGACCTGGGCTGTTGAGATGATTTGAGACCATCACTGGTGACTTGGAGCCCGATATCAATGAGATCAATGGGGAAGTATAGCAACTTTCATCCGGAAACTGATGATGAACCGATGGATTCTCGCGGTTTGCCATGGGTTTTTCCAGAATTTTGCAGACCAAGTCATGAAATTACAGACACAGAGTAGTTTTATGTAGTTTTCAGACAATGGTCCCATAATTGTCCCATTCACCAGTCCTGAAAGTGAGATGAACCTGGGGATCTAAAAGGGTCAACCACTTTCACCATCCGTCGAGTCCCTCGAGTCCCGGCCTCATCCACAGCAAGAGTCTGAGGGAGGCGGAGCACCTTGCAGGGCTTGCTTTTGTTGCATTTTTTGCACTGGAATATACTATGCATGTCCTATACATACTATGTATATACAAGACATGACCTAGTTTCTAGTACTTCACCTGGCTTTTAGATGTGTCTAGATGTTTTTGGATTCTAGTACTTCTTAATTTTTGTGCCAAATTGTTGGGCTGCCTATATGTTTACTTTTGCTCAGATCGTCCCAGCATTTTCGGGGAGAATGTCGACGTTGACATGCGGTGAGGGGTGAAACTGGACATGTTTAAAGCCCAAGATAAACCAGCGATACTCCTTTGGACTGGGGGCTCAAAGCATGTTTTCAAAGAGATGCGTCAACAGCAACTCGAACAATGCTTCAGCAAACACCCCAGGTCTTGAGGTATGGATTGCACTTTCTATGGATGAAAATGCAGCACCACCCCAGCCCAAGGAGATTCGTAGTTTTTCAATAAACCACCCCAGTATCTTACAGTGTCTCTTCACCCACCCTGCGTGCCTCCTGAGTGGATAGGACCACCAGGAGTCAATTTGAGGGTCTGCATGTATCCTGGGGAGTCACGGGTGGTACCCCTGCTGTAAAGACAGAAGTTGCCTGAACTGGTCGCAAGGTGCTGTAGTGATGTTCGAAAAAAGTGTTTCAAGCGCTTCAGACTCGCTTTGAGGTCAAGAAAACGTTCACTCTTTGTGGTTTCAGGGGCGAAGTTGGTACCTGGCCCTGCTGAAAATTGGGGATCCCAAGTTTAAACCACTGATTTCCTGACATGGAGATGTGTCAAAATGTCTTTGAAGGGACCCAAGTGAGTACGGGCGATGTTATTCAGGAAATAGAAACACTTCTCGAGGTCATGAATTCCTCCAGGCTTCCCGGTCCTGGATGATGACTTCTCAGACTCGGGTAGTCGTACCCGTCCTGGAAACTCTTCCAGACTGGGGACTTCTATAGGCAAGCGACCAATATGATATGTGTTCATCATCTCCGATTCCCTTCAACATGACCAAATCCCACAGTACAAACAAACAACGCGAATTTCCACTTCGAAGTTCGAAGATCCCATCTTTGGCACATGGAGACGTCCTGGCCATGCGTGACCATGGGATTCTGCGCATGCATCATCTCGTCCTCCGGCGGAGAAAATTTCAATGCGGACAAATTGAGTCATACATTGGAACTGAGGGTTTTCCTCATCATTTTCAGACAAACCCATCTACTGATAGTGACTCCTGATGTGTATGCTTTCTCACCAACCAAAGGATGTTCGCAAGGTGCCCGTTCATGTTGATCCATACCGTCCAGTGCCCCCCAAACAACCATTTTTGATAGGTCAAAGCCCTCCAATTTTTGGAGCTCTTCGCCAGCTTTTCACCCAGCTGCACCAGCCGCACCTGATGTTTTTTCACCTCCTTTACCAGCACATGCCGCGCGGTCAACAAAAATGCCTCGTCAAGCGGGGCATTCGAGGCCCTGAAGCTTCACCCTATGAAATGGTTTCATGTGGGCATTCTTCAACTTTTGGGTACCGATGGAATTACAAAATGTGGCAATTGTTGGTACTAAAAACTTTAAAATCATCCATTTTGGTGGTTTGAGAGTTTTGACACATATCATATCATATAATATCATATCACATACCCACCTTGGAACCGCAAACCACCCGAAATCAATGCTGGTTTCCCCAGTTTGAACCATAGCCTCGTCCACCGATTGCCCGGTCACTGCGGAGGTTTCAAGAAATAGAAGGCCTTAGTTTCTCGCCGGGGAGCCCGAAAGTGGTGAGTCAAAGTCACTGGTGTCCCAAAAAAAAGTGGGTCCAACTCCCATGGATGCACATCTGGGTCTGTCAAAAAAAGGGCTACATCCCCCCAATTTCCATTCCAACAGAGAAAATGATGCGTCGCGATGATTCGCCATCAAAGTTTGGGCAGACAAAATCTCTCACTCCATCAAGAAACACCAAGCTTCACGCCCTGCCGCCTCGCCAACTGAAAACCTTCGTCGAAGCTCACCTTTCGTTCGCTGGCCTGTCCGAAGGGCTGAAGGGAGGGAAGCTAAGACGTGCGGAGGATGGGAATGTGTTTTCGATAAACTGATCTTTCAAAACTATGAGGAAATTCAAGAAGCTTGGAGAAATCAAATGAATCAATAACAGCAGCAACAACAGCAGCAGCAGCAGGAAGAAGGAGGAGGAGAAGAAGAAGAAGAAGACGGCGTTGTTCGGGATAGAAAAGCCCTGTAATGGGTGATGACCAACAAGATGAGGATACAGAATACAACGGGTGAGTAAGACAATGGGCTGAATGGTCCAACAAGATAGCTACGGGAATACCATATCACCAAAAATGAATGTGCAACCTCAACCCACTGCGAGAATATGTGGGCTAGTCAAAAAAGCCCTTCAATTCACAAATGGACTGATGACTTCTACGTCTTTTGTTACATCAATTGCTCCAAAATTTGCGGGGGAATGATGGCGATGGGGGATGTACTTTTCATCCATGCCCATGTTGCGAACAATAGGGAACTTAAAGGAAGGTGGGAAACAAGCAGAGGGATTTGAAGCAGCAACAATCAGGGAATCGCCGAAAAACAATTGAAATGGGGATGTGGAAACAGCAAGCACTGAAATCTTCAGAATTCGCTGCTAGGTATATAGCGGTATAGAAGGAGATAGAAGGAGTAAATGAAGTGCTGCCGGGTATGTTTGGCACACCGGGTTGGGATGTAACATGATGTAACCACCAATTTAGCTGTCAGCCCCCATTCACAGGGACCCCTTTGGGTCGCTGTTACCCCTGCCTTATCAGCCTTGTTCCCAATTAAGGTGATCACAAGTTCGGGATCTGCGTTGTCTTTGGCCTCCCGCAACCTGAGAATCATCAGGGGTATCGACGGTATGACGGTATCGACGACGGAACAATCCTTGGGGATTGGTGATCTTCAGCCACACCCACCACACAGTATCTACCCATAGAAATTGGATGAAATTAGGACCCAGCCAGGACTGTGTTGCTGATTCTCCTGAATGGGCACTCTGTGGACTCTCTGTGACCATATCCAAGCACAATGATGAAAATTATCAAAATTATGCACAAGCCACACACTCTTCATTGGGTATGACCTCCAGATTGTGAAGCCATCAAATCTTGAAGACCCGTCAGAAACTGGCGAGTCTCTACTGGGACAAATTCTGAGCTACCCGGCCACTGCACGATGTGCTCGAAACTGTCACGCCTAAGGGTATTTCCATATTTATTTTGCTGTTATGGATGCAATAAAGTCCAATGAGCAGTCCATATTTCCTTTCATATCCGCCGTCAGATTGCCAGAAAAAACGAAAAAGTAAATCCCTAAACTATAGTAAATTTGTCTATCTCCAGGGCAGCCCACCAGCTGTATATCAACTGCAAACTCTCCAGTGGATGCCACTTTTAAAGCGGTCAGCGTTCACCGACGGTCACTGTGGTTCTACCGTTGGGCGAGCCGCACTGGGTGAAACCGGAGAGGACACAGCGAGCCGAGCAGAAGTCGAGGCCAGCCGTTCTAATCCAAGCCCCCAACTTTCAGAACGTTATACTTATAAAATGTATGAAAAGGTTATATACCAAAGCCAGGATCACCACAAATTGATCTATTTGAATGAGAAGTGCACATGATTTGGGGTTCACAACTCGGGTAGCAAAAGCCTGAAAGAATGGAGAAAAACCAGCTGTTTCAGAATCTGGTTCTACCTTCTTACCACAGGCTGTGACCCCGTTTTCACTCCAGTCGTTAACCACTGCACTGCACGGCACGAGTCCGGTGTGGTCCAACCGCTGTCTCAGATGCACCGACACCTCAACCAATCACGGCGGTTTCTGAAAATGGATGTAACCTCGCTATTTATACTGGATTTTCCCATTAAAAATGGTGATTTTCCATAGTTATGTGAGTTTACCAGCGGGTAGATCAAGCTCTGGAGTAGTTCGAGTACTTCAAAAGTCCTCCAGTGAAAAAACTCGTTGATCCATCCCCATGGGAACCCCAACAGAGACCCCAAGCAGGCCTGTCTCACGCCAAAAGGATCATCCAAGCAATTGCGCAATAGAAGAGCCAGACCTCTGCGGAGTCAAAGATTGCAGACCCAAAAAAAACTCCGCGGACGATAGCCTCAAGACCTGAGTACATCTGTCCAACTGGAGGTCAAAATAACCAACGGGGCCACATCGTTGGCCTTGACCGGACCCATGGGCATCTTGGGCGCCCTGCCGGATAGATCCCCAAGAGCTTCTTGTCCTCTGATCCATTTGGGTCTTTAGAATCACTAAGAATTGGATGTTTAGACAGCCAAAAAATGGTGATATGAACAAACGGGCCAAGATGGAAGTTGCGGACTCTGCATGACTCTGTGACGTTGGTTGTACCATCTCATAGCTCTTTAGTCACCATGTTCTTCGCCCTCCTCGGGTACCAATTCGGTGACGAAGCCCAGCGAAGCCTGCAATGGCTTTGGCATTTTTTTCACCGCGTTGTGCTTAAGAAGATTTGTATAACATATATAATAGATTATATATATATATATACATATGCAATATTACTAACATTACAGATATGCATAGATTTTGTTGGGGTTGCTACATGTGCTTTCTGGAAAGCCTTGTCCAAACGTCAGTTTCTGAAAGTAAACTGGCTTCTAACCAAAACATCGGGCACGCATCGAAACTTAAAAGCCATGTTTAAACTACACATGTTGCTCATTCTTAGACGTCTGAAAGCGTCAGACCCCGTTCCAACCATCCAATTCCCAGACGTTTCATAGAAATGATGTGTTCTAAAGATCCATAGAACAATAAGTGGCTTTATTGATACCCTCTGGTTGTTTAACATAGCGCTATGGAAGCCATGGCCTATGGAAACAGATGATAAACATGATGATTTACTGTTCTTAACATTGCTTTTCCAGTTCGCTACGTTGAATAACCAGAGATAGCCAGAGGGTATATGGTTACCCCATGTCCAGTTTCGCCACCACGCCTTCGCAGACCATCCCAAGCCAGCGAGCACAAACAGCAACTGAGTCGCGGGGCCGCGGGGAGTTTTTGGGGTTCAACGAAGGAAAAAGAGTAGATGATCCACAGAAATATGGGGTTAAATAGTGCTAAACATGCTTTGAATACCAGATATAAGAGGCATATTTTGATATTATTTGATGGAAAATGTTCGAATATCAAAATATGATGGAATAAAAAATGGAATGTCATCAGGTAAAGCCATCCTACAGAAGGGATTATCTCACCTACGCAACAAGATTAACCAATAAAACTCTACAAAACAATATAATTGTTTATTTCGGTATATACCAGATGTAAATGAATTATGTAATAATCCCATCCCCCAATCATATCAACAGTAATTAACAGGCCCCTAAACACGAATATATAGATCACATACATTCCACTAGGCCGACGTTTCTGAGGGATCTTCCATCATCCCGGGGGAGCTAGAATGAGATGGGTATGGTCAATCATTGGATGCCCTTAGACAGTCAGTAAAATTATCAGACAACTGGGTTTGTCTGAAAATAGGGTACCCCCAGTTCCAATGGATTATCATTGTTTTCCCTATTATAGCTGGCTATAATTGGGGGTATCCCTATTTTAAGACAAACCCAACTATCATTGGGACTCTCAGAGATGAGAAGAGATGGATTTCACGGGTGGATACTGCAAATACCCTAACCCCAAGTCAGATTGCTCAAAAGCTGGACTGGGTTCGGCTGGTCACATAGCCGTTTGGTCGTTGGTCTTCAACCCATTCTTCTTCGCCAAAATCCGAATTGTTGGTCATCTCGGCAGTGACAGCAGTGATGTCATTTTTGGGAAAGAATGGAATGTCCCATCATTTGAAACATGTGGGTTTGTCTTCAAATAGGGTAACTCCCAATTTGATGGTTTAAAGCACATTTTCCCTCAGCAAATGGCAGTTTATGGACATCCACCGGTTCAAACACAGCCATCGCCAGGAGCACCTTCAGCCAATCGATGTGCAGCAGCATGGAGCAAAAGGCAGACAGAACCAGCGGAAATATGCAGTAACCTCGACGGAATTGGGATATAAAATGGGATATGTATATATATATATGTATATATATATATGTATATATATATATATGTATATATATATATATGTATAATATATATATATATATGTATATGTATTAATAAATATATATATGCATTAATAAATATATGTATATTGGATTGTTGAGATATACAATGGAACATAGATGGGATACATGCATGGTACCTCCCGGTTTTTGTATGAGGGGATAAAACCAACAAAGCTCAAGACGGGGTCTTCTTTAGCGGCCATATATTTGATGGGATATGTCATGTGATATGATACCCAACAATATGATATATGTACCGTGGTCAAGTTACATTTTGAATAATGTGGTATGGTCATCCATGCCACGGGAATCCGAAAAAAATTGGGTATACAAATCCCTATGGATTCATCATTCCCATCCCCCAATACGGTTGGCAGGTTTATCATCACCTGAAGCTCTTGGTTGGGGCTGACCTTTATATCTTGGAGTGATTGTTCAGTTTTGGCTCAATTTTGGGGAAGTCTATAGAAACCTAAAAAGCAACATGTTTTTTCTTTCTGGCATTTAGTGTCAACAGAAAAGCAGGGCCCTTAAAGCACCATGGAAAATGCCACATTTATAGATGATGTTCCCATATTTTCCCATTAAACCCTTCATTTCTTAGGGAAGTCAATAAGTTTGACCTGGACCCAGCCGGACCCATATCTTTTGGAATACCCAGGCACCCAAGACGCAGACCGTCTGGAAGAATGAGACCTGCCCCGGTGGAGGGTATGCTCCACCCATGGAATCCCCTGTAGTTCATGTTGAAAAATGGCTGGGAATTATGGATGTTCAACCCCCAAATATATGGGTGTTTCATAGGTTTGAACCCATCCCCATTTCTTTTTTAGGCAAAATGATGTCTTAAACCATGGGATTTTGGGGGGCTCCCAATCATCTTATCATTTTCAGGTGCCAAATCCACAACTTGCCGCCACCCAGGACTCCGCCAAGCGCGCCTTCCCTCGCAGCAGCACCGCATTGAGGGTGACCACACCTGAGCCCACCCAGACTGTCACGAAGATGTCGGCGAAGGCATAGCTGGCCTCGCAAAACAGCAGGGCGTAGGCACCAAAACCCCATTAGATGCATGTGTTTAGGGGAAAATATTCAGAAGTTCATTGGTTTTTTTCTATGAAATCTAGGAATTTCCTGAAAAAATAAATTTAAACGTGATTCCAGTCAATCATTGTTGGTTTTCACGGGTATCTAACAATCAAAAATCTGGGCTCAACTCATTGTTAATCTTAGATACTAATCGCAAAAAACTCAATGTTTAGCTGGTTATTCTGTCTTGCCATCAAAGTAGCTAAGTAGCAAAAACCATGTGTACGTGTATATATATATATATATGTATATGTACAAATCTACAGGATGTCTATATAATATTTATATATTATATACATATGATATACATATTATATACATATTATATACATATTATATACATATTATATACATATTATATACATATCATATAGATATTATATACATATTATATACATATTATATACATATTATTATATATATATATATATTATATACATATTATATACATATTATATAATTACATATTATATACATATTATATACATATTATATACATATTATATACATATTATATACATATCATATACATATTATATACATATTATATACATATTATATACCACGGTGGCCCGTTCAACCAGTCACCTACTACCTGAGTCACGGAAACCAAGGCTTTTCTATCAAGACTCCCAGTCCCCCTTCGCTCTGTGGACAAATCTAGCTGAATCTAACTGAAGACCTTCTTGTCAAAATTGAACACTCCCCAGAAACCATGCTTTCGTGAGGATTTTCACCTATTTGGAACCATTTCGTGGGTATATTGAAAGGATGGGATTCCAAGCTATGAATCTATGGGCATACCCTAAAAATACGATGCTGATTCGGGATCCTCATCCCAGGGATCGATCCATCCCACTTGAAAACGCGGCTGGGAAAGGAGGTTCGCTGGGAGAATCATTGGACTGAATGGGGGATTGTGCCATGATTACTGGAGGGTAACTCCTGTATATCTGAGTCAAATATCACACCCGGATCAGAAATAAATGCATGTTGGGCTTGAAAAACCGCGCCTGTGTCGAGTCAGCGGCCTGCGACTTTCGCATCCCAGGAATTAGAACTGGCTTAGCATGGCAATGATTTTGAGGTGTAACATAGATACACTGTGTATATGGGTATCTCTGGAACTATAGGAAGCAAGAATCGATGGCAGTTCTACCAGCAAAGCGAAATCGTCATGGTGACTTAACCTGCGACGAGGGGAAAAATGTTGACCCACAAAACTGGTTTTGTTTAAATATAAGAATGATAGGGGTTGGCTGAGTAATAACACTGTTGCATCTCCCAACGGGACAACCAGCAAAATGTATCAAAATGTGGGACCCGGGATCACCACCATAGCCCCGGATGATCCGAAAGGATCTCCGCGCCTGCCAGGATAAGATGAGCCCCAGTGCCAAGCACAGCAGCAGCGGACCCCAAAGATCCCAATCTCTCAAGCGCCGCCCTGGCGACGGTAGCAAAGCGACAGTGGAACTGGCTGGGAGACAATTGGGAAGTGTAACACTTCAAAAACGGGCTAAAACCTGGACCAGTTCGGGGAGTAGAGTTGTTGAGGACCCTTGTGCAGCTCATTGCTTTGAACATGATTTTCTTCGGATGTTCCTCGGAAAATGCGCTGTTGTCAAAAGGTAGTGGCCGTTTTTGGGGTTCCACTTTATATGAGAATCATTGCATACCTGCTACATGAAAGACGACCGTAGGGCATTTAAGGGATCCTCAGAGCTCCTCATCTGCGGTCCAGCCTCTATCTGCAACGTTCACTGGCATCATCACATACCTCGGCCCACCGAAGTAACAAAGGGCATGGTGGCGTGAAACCAAGCAATGACCATTGACCATTTAAAACAGAGTGATTGGAATCGAGATTATCAAAGCCCACCAAAACCCCAGGGCAGTTCTTCAAGACCACCAGTTCTTTTTGGCCAAAAAGCGAGATCGCACCTGTGTAATCCTTGAGAGAGCTAATGCCGATGTGCCCAACATTTTGGGCCCCAAGACCTCTGGGTCGTCCCCTTAAAGTATCTCAAAGAAACCCATCTGGAAGTTGCAAAATAAGTAAGACAAAATCCAGCAATACCCATTTCAATCGAATGCCCGATCAGGGAACAACCAAGACACATTAGTTTTTGCGCCACCGAGCGCAGATCTCTCATGATGGTCCTCGACTGGCATCAAGAGCTTATCCATGGATGGGTGCTGGATGGGGTATAGACATATCTGCATATACATATACGTATACTTTTACGTATACGTACACGTAACGTATACGTATACGAAGTAAACGCACATATACATGTACATGTACTTGTACATGTACATATACTGTCTTGGAGAGGGAGGGAGAGAGAGAGAGAGAGAGAGCGAGAGAGAGAAAAAAAGAAAAACATGTGTGTATGTGTGTATGCAGTATACATGTAATGTAGAACTCCTTTGTCAACATGTTCATATATGTTCATATTATGATGTATCTACCACTTTTCTCAGACACAACACGGCGGCAAACCATCAAATCCATGGCAAACATCAGAGACTTCAAATGTCTTGAAGGTCACAAACCATAAAAAACACGCCCGGTTTTTGTAAGGAACCGGTTTCTCAATCCCTTCGATTCATGCAAGAGGTTGCACTCTCGCAAGTTTCCTCCTAAATGTCGCAAGTGCTTCTTCCCCTTCCTCTGCGATTACCATCGCAGGCTGTGAATACATTCTTTAATCACCAGAGGGTCAGGTTGGGCTACAGACAAAAATCTGAACCTTGAAAAAAACGTTAACGAAATGGAAAACACTGAAAACTGAGGCGCTCACATCTGGGGTCCTCGCCCCTGCCACTGGCCCCGCCCAATCTGAGGCTTCGTGCTCCGAGACCGGCTCGTCTAAGGTACATCTTTGTGCCACCCCCACCAGAGCCTCCTCCTGTTGTGAAGAGACCCTTCAAGGTTGAGTAAATGAGTGGAACATAAGTGGCAATTGATAATTCAGTAGTTGTAAATGGTTAGCTCGTCAAAGTTGGACGATTTGCAAAGGAGGTTGGGTAGCGCACTTACTCTTACATCATCCCAGGCTGGGATAGGATTGCTGTTATCGCACAACTTTCTGCCTGGGAGATGATGTCAACAGAGGCTGGTGGATGAGTAGTAAACTTTTCTCCCAACCCATGACTTCTGATATCGGTTGGCGCCTGGCTCCCACCCTGGAAAGTGGGCATAGCACCAACCCTCAGCTGCCAACGGAGCCCCTTTGGGCTTCGCCGAACATCAGGAATTTACCAGACATTTATGGCCATATTTATGGGAAAATGATCATCAGTAATTTTGATTTGGAGGTACCCTATTTCAGACACAGCCATGTGGGATGGTGTTTCTTCTTCAGATTTTGAGGGATGTTGCGATTGGTTTCCCGATCTTTGGAAGGCAACTATGATGTGCCCATCGTAGATTCTGCGTGATTGAACCATCTGTCGTTTTGTTGCATGACCTCTGCACCGACCCAGGACTAGTCCGAGAATCCCAAGATGTTCGGAAATACATGTCTCCGTCCCAAAATCGGGGTTTCCTCCTTTTGGGAACCTGAAGAAAACCTATGTCACATGCTCACACACTTCAAGTTGTCTCCCCTCTCTCCATTCTGCTCATAAGATGGCTGAGATGGCCGCTCCAGCGACACCGCGTCGTTGTCGCCCCTGACACGGGCTCAAAAGCGACAGGAAAGCATGGCGAACATCAGATGCGCCAGCAAAATATGTGGAGCTGATTGACAATGGGGTATTATGTATGGCTATTTGTTTATGGCTATTTTCATAAATATAATGGTGATTCACCAGTGGATGAACCAAGAATTTGCCGCCCATAGAACCACCAAGCCGAAGCGGAACTTGAAATGGTCATATGGGGCCCCATATGGTCAAGCAACTCCCAATCAGGAGTCATTATGACCAGGGAGGGGGCCATCGACATGGGCTCTTCATGGCTGTTCTGGTGTCAATATGTGCGATCAAAAATAGGCCACAACGGGGTACCAACGGCGGCCAAAACTTCGTTTGGGGCAAATAATTCTGAGCGAAACACTCAAAACCATCAAAAGACCTTTCCAACAAGCTCGCCGCAACTGATGGTATCCTGCCATTGTATCAACTTCCTCGGGTTGTTCCTATGCAGTATTCCCTGATAATTCACCATAGTTTTCAAACACCTTCCTTCCAGTGCCACAAGTGAATCTCAGAGACAGAACGCTTTCCCGGCTCCTAGAATGAACCACGTAGATCTGCATAAAGTATGAGTGATTATGATTGATTCATACTGATTCATATTGATGCTGGGGTCCCAAGTTTGAAAACACCCACATGTCCACTCCTCACACAGGAGATTGATTGTCATCCCATTCACCAAGAAATCCCGGCCAATAAGAGTATGAATATATACATATATCCAGTCCCAGTATCAAAAAAAAAAATCAACAGAAACTTAACATGCATTTTGCTCTAAGGCACACTCCCATGAGCTGCGCAGCTCCGGCTTCTGCGCGCCGCACAGGCGCGCGCACAGCTTGAGCAAAACAACTCTTCGCGGCGCTCGTTGGGACCGGGTCGTCATTCGGAATGCCCAGCTGAAAAAAAAAAAAAAATGTAATATCTGGTAAAAAAATGGTTAACCATTTAAGATCAACATGGTTTACGAGCTGTTAAATGCTTAAATAATGTTAAATATATGTTGATTAATTGTAAAACTGTTTACCCTCTGGTTATTTGACATGGACCTGAAATGTTTGCCCATTTTTAGAGGGAACTAATCTTCCAAACCCCGACGGTCTATGTAAATTTGGCGGAGGGCAATATTAAATCGTAATTTGCCTGGTTCTTCAACACAAACGTGTATATATAAATATATACATATATACAAATGTATACATACAACTCAGCAGCATTGGGAGGAACCTCACCCACCCAAAAAGCTGAGCACGCTGCTGACTAATGTCGTACACCTGGCCGCGGTCTGCTGGTCGACATTGCTCAAGGATGGGGCACCAAAGGGCTGTTGCTACAGTAGTTGTTATCAGTCACCAACACCAATAGTTTGCTGAACTTTGTTGGTTTCAGCAACTTTTTTTCCTTCAGCAATTTTGAATCACATCCGCAAGTGCATGACAGCTGATGAAAGCAGGCCACCGGGACTAGTAGCATTCCAGCTGCACCCCGGTAGTAGCTGCGGATAATGGAGCGGAAACGATCCTCACAGCGAGTCAAGGTCAGTGTGCACCGCAACGAGTCATAGGTTGTGGGCCACTTTGTTGTCATTGGAGTCTCAAGCCATCCATGGCTTAGCCATGGCTTAGCCAATGGGTTCCCCCGCAAACCTGCCCAGTCCTGGCCAGCAGTGTCCCAACACTGAAGTTTGATCCTCGACCTGACCAAACGCGGCTGCAAGGCTGTCCACCATCGACCCCTGAGGACTGGGACCCACACCCATTGACGTCCACCGTGCGTGAGCCGAACTCCACACCAACTGTCACCTGCCGTGGTCAATCTCAGATACCAATCTTTACAAAAAGACAGCTGGTCTTCATTATATACGAAGTCTATTCTTCAACCTACGTACAGGGGAAAAACAACACGAAGTTAAAAAGCCAAGCTTGAGAAAGTCACAGCTCATGACTGGTTAGTGGCTATCAGTTTCGCAGCCACAGAACTATGGGAATACTCGGCCGGTTTTGCCTGCAAAACTGGGGTGCTATGATGGACCCGATGATGGCATAACTTAGGTAACCCTCACTTTCCACCGGCATCGTGGGTGGTAGGTCAAAGCATCATAACCTCCCAGGGCCCATTCACGGTACCATCAAAGCGTAGATGGCTTGACGCGCTACCGAGGCCGATGAAGAATATTAAATATTAGTCTTTTTAAATCATCCAAAATTACGGAAAAAAATATGATGCCACCAGATCCGTGTCATTCCATGCATAGATTTTTAAAAATTCCATGCCATCAGATCTGTGTAGTCCCAACCAGGGACTGCTGCGAGACTCGGCCCCTTTTTGAAACCTCTCGGCGTCCTGTTGCTCCGGCCCCTCACAGCGCCGCCTAACCGGGGGACCCCTGTGAAGCTGCTTGAAAGTGCGCATGACCCGTTTCTGCATGGTAGAGCTCCGGTCGCAGATTTGCGTCAACATACTTAAAATCGGAACAAAAAAACAACAAGACAACTCCTGCGGCACCTCCCCCACGAAGGATTTCAGATTCTTGAGGTTTTCGCCATAAGCCTTCACAATTCCAGAGATGGCTTTGAACTCCGGCCTCAGCTGAGGCTCAAGGACTGCAACCCCAACATCTTCTCTGGGATCCAATTTGAGTAACAACACGAACTCGATCCACAGCTTTGGTGCTTGACCCCCCCCTTTCTTATTGACCCAGATCCTAGGAAGAAAAACCATCCAATTGTACACCATTCACCAAGCCGGTGGCTTCTTTGGGATGAAATCTTCCTACCCAGATATATTGACTAAAAACAGACCGAATTATCCACTAGCTTCGGCGGATGAACCACAACTTGATGGATACATGGTAATTATGATCAGAGTACCACGACAATTACAGTACCATAGCAACAACCAAACTATCAGGGGCATGGAAAAAACAAATTCGATTCCCAGACCAAATCATTGGAACTACCATTTATTATAGTGTGGTCATAATAAGTGTACCTCCAGTCATCATAGCATTGTATTCCCAAACAAATGTTATCACAAATTACTTTCTCTGATAAAATAAGCTCAATGAAAAAAAACACACTGAACATATCCCAAAAAAAAAAAAGGTCCGGCATCTTGGCTTTGCTTGAAGATTATGGAGAAAAAATATCATTCCATCCACTGGTTCATCACCACTTTTCCCCAAGAAAAGATGCCCCCCGCGCTGAAAAACACGGGCCAAGCATCGCATCTTTGCTTCGCAGCAGCTCGAAGAGCACCGATTCCATGGTGGTTACATAGCAGCCAGCCTCGCAGATGATTGGGTGTAAGTACCAGTTACATAGCCTCTACAGAATCTGAGAAGAAAATTTGGGCTACTCTCTGAAAGAGGTTTTTCATCGGCATTTTTTTTAGTTGTTGGTCCATTCAGGTTGCATGTGGGATGCCAAGACCAGTGCAATGTTTTCATTACACCCCAGTTGATGATTTTTTGTGGTCCTAGCCATATTCATCCATATTCTACATGCTATCCAGCCATACTTTATGAATGTTTTTTCATGAATCCGCCAAGGCCAGTACCCCACCTGTCGCAAACGATCCAAGGCGACTTCACGATCCAAGGGTCGTTGGGACGACACGCCATCTGCCAACACATGGACCTACCGATGATGGAAATCTGTTTGACCCAAATTTGTTTGGGGCCTTGGGCAAGGATGTTCATCCCAAAAAAATGACATCTATTTAAAGTATGTTTATCTCCACAATGGGTACAATTTGTCTAGTCTTTTCCGCATATGTTGACCAACACAAACTTGTGACCAACAAGGTATGACAAAGAGATCGCCAAGAATCACCGAGAGAGAATTCTTGTTATACTTAAAACAAATTTCTTGGTAAGAAACACCAAGAAACATGGCACAGTTATGACCGGGATGATCACCTGATTCTTTTCAGGCTAAATCCGGCCCAAGACAATGGTTGTGAATCCATCCAACTTGACATAGACCCTGTCATTCTCAGGGTCGAACTGTTAATGTGGGGGATGGTAACGTGTTCTAGCTGGCTGTGTGGTTCGAAACGTTTAAAAAAACATCTTGAACAAAACAGGTTTGTTGCTGGTGAAAACTCTTATCTGGGTGATAGATATACCCCATTTTGGCATTTGTGTACTCAAAAAACAAAATGCCCCTGGTGAACCCCCAAAAACTTCCTAGTATTTGTTGGTGATGTAAACGACATTCAAACACATGTCATCCATTCGCATGGAAAAAATTGGCTTGCCATTCCTCCTAATGGCTTTGTCAACTTTTAGGTAGCTCTAAATTCAATGGTAACATTTTGTCTATCATCATGTTCCCGGGCTGAAAATAGATGCGCCGCGAGCTCCGGACCTGAATTCCTCGGTCCATCAAATCCAAGGCGGTCTGTTGCACGCAGACGTGTGTCTCCACACCAAAGATGATGGCATCCTCACCGGTGGCCATGCTAGAGCCTTCCGAGCCTAGTCATTGGATATGCTTTACGAGCAAAAATCGTGTGATGTCTGGGATTTTGACAAAAATAAGGCGGATAAAAAAATATGATAATCTTTTTTGGTGTGAGATTGGTGGGTAAAATGAAATAATCATACTTGGAGGATCATACCACGCTTCGTAACTGGTTATGTATTAAATCTGAATTGCCATATGTAGTGTAAAAGTATTTACATTTAATATATATATATATACACATATACACATATATATTTATTTATTTACTTATTTATGAAATTATACAAATATGTAATCATGTATGTATATCTATATATATATATACATATATGTTATTATGTATATATTTATATGTGTATTTACATGTGTAACATGTATATATACATATGGGATAAGCCACGAATCAGGGACTTACGACCACCTGCTTTATTGAGTAACAGTATATTAATATAACAGTCGTTATTGGAACCAGGCTATCCAGGGCAGCATATCTTCGGGCTTTAGCACCTTGGTGAATTTACCCTGCAGTCTTGGCTGGAAATCTACCATTGTCAGCTTGGTCAACCAGAACATCATCTTCAATACCGGTAAAACATGTTAAACTTAAACCCTGAAAAGTTCGGGTATTTGCCTTACTAACCATCATAATTTATCCAGATATCATGAAGCTACCTCGGACTACTGGGATCTACTGGGCACCTGTCCTATCTTGCTACCTGGTTACCTCTCCTTGCGGTCAAGGCCGCCCAAATAGTGCGCAAACTCGTTGGTGTACATGGAAAATTGCGTCTTCCTGACAACTAATGAGTTGCCCCAAGAACCAGTGGCTGGGGCCAACCTCAAGCCTCTACAGCAGCCCAAAACAAATCGCGATAGCGGCCCTCAAGTCGACCGACTAAGGATTTTAGATTCGGAAAATTTGGCGGTTCTTTTGAATCTTTGGGGCCCCTATCATTTCGCACAAACTGAAAAGCAAACTGTGCAATTTGCGCCGAAAATCTACCAAGCTCCGCGACTTTTGACGCCATTGGTGTGGCTTTGAACTCTCCCAGAATTGGTTCAAGGGAGGATTTACGGCAAACCCCGTGTTTGCTGTACATTGTCCCTGCAACCAACCCAGTGTAGCAAGTCAGCTGCAGCTGAGTGTTTGGCGACTCGGAAGAATAGCTGGACTGGACCCCAGGCTGTACAGGATGTCCAACTCGCCGTCACGGCGATCGAACGGCTCAAAATTATGGGCCCCCTTTGAAAGCGGAGGACCATGAGATCCGGTCACCAAGAACAAGCAGCTGCTAGGCCTATGGTTAAATGTTCACATTGGAACAATTTAGAAATTTCTAATGTACGGCGAATGGCAACTTCTGGCCATGAAAAATTGATCCTTCATGGATCACAAATGGAAATTTGATGGCTCAGAACTGATATTTTTGGCCCCCTCAGGGATAGGATCAAATGTAATCCTTGATCAACGACAATCACTCGATGGCTCTCGATGTGAAGCAGTCGATGGTTGCTGGTTACCCTGGCGTATGTCATTTTGCTCTGCTTGGATCCTGCTGGCCATGGTCTCTGATTGATTCAATCCTCCAAGTTGATGAAATCCTTTTGCAGTGGTAGTTATATTAAACATCCATTTCTTCCCGATTCTATCATCATTTTCCAGCTTAAATCATATCACATCCTCCCCTTTCATGGTGATCCCAGTTTCCATACCCTTGGAAACCATCCGCTGATGGCGGGGCGTCGGCTGAACGTTCCGGGTCCTCCGTGCCATGACGTCGCGATGAAGGCTGGGTCTGGGGAGGTCCAAAGCCAGAGCTTGGACGAGTCTCAAGGCACCCGACTCGCGATTTTCCCAAAAAAGCAGTCCTTGGAACTGCTGATCCGAAGGGCGAAAATTCTTCGTCTAGCTTCATTTGTAAGGGACAACAAAGTGCTATTCTTACCCAATCTAATCCCAAAAAGGCAAGTTCAATCGATGTGGTCACCAATTATTCACCATTTTTGGTCCGCTATACTCCCATTAATCACTCTGAAATCACCATTTTCATGGATGAAATCACCATAAAATCACAATCCAGATTCGCTGTTCGGGCAATTTTCCATAACCGCCATCGCTATTAGTGCTGCCCATGGCTGATCTATCTCAGTTGTGCAAAGTCGAGGCAGCCGCTGGAGCCAGCACTGCGGAAAGCATCAAGGTCCAGCCAATGGATGTCTTTTTCAAAAACTAAAAAGCCTTGGGAGATAATTTAACATAGCGAACTGGAAAATCACCATGGTCACCATTTTTAGTAGGTCAATCAACTATAGACTATAAATGGCACTTTTCCATAGCTATCTCAGGTTACCAGAGGGTAAAAAAAAATAAACATCTGGTCTCTTGGCAAAAAAACGAAAAAAAAATGTGGGATTCAAAAAAAAATGTCATAGTCACCATCCCCAAGTCCCCGAGTCATTACCATTTTTATGTTTACCATCCCAGTCATGGATAGTCATGGTAGGTTTCTGGCATGGCTGCCCCCTTGGCCGCTTGCTTCGGGGGGGGGCGACCTTGCTGGTCTTTCTTAATGTAGCCAAGCTGCTCAAAGACCTTCGCCTTGCCGAGCGTAAACAAGGGATAAAACTGGGGATATCACAAGTGGGATACACTGAATATCTGAATACACTGAAGAGATACCGGAAGAAGTGGTAGCCATGACCAACACAAGTATGTGTATATAAATATATATATATATAGATATAGATATTATGGAAATGATTGTCTGTCATCCGATGTCTGTCTCAGCTGTCATACTCTCTAGATCTTTTGCTTTGCGAGGCTGGGGATTTGGTTTTTCATCATTCCCCAGCTATAGCTGTGGGGTTCCTACTTCAAATCAGAAGAGTTAGCTACGTTAACTGTGTCTGCTCTCAGCGCATCCTGTCCTGACATGTGTTTTTGCTTCATGATTTCGAACATGTTTTTCGTGACTTTTTGCGGTCTTTTGGTTGATGTGTTCGCAACTGGCCGGTGTTAGCAAGCCAGCTGATTGGAGATTGAACATGCTTTGTCCAATGTGGAGACAACCTTCTGAAGATGCTGGGGGAAGTTCATCATCCGAAAAGCCGGAACACATCAGCTGAACACGACTTGGGTGTTTCCTAAAGTTACTTTGCCTCACAATAGGCTGCCCACCGACCTGATGGTTCATCATCATTTTCCCCATTGAAACAATCATTTGCAGCATACCCCCCATTTTTCAGACAAACCTAAATAGGAGTATCCATCCATTCCAACCATCTCCTGAACTCCAGGGTGACCCCAGAAGACTGTTGGTTTATCACCATGGTTCACCAGGCAGGCGTGGTGTGACCATCGTTGTTGATGTTGCTATGAGTGCTCCGTCTAAAGGTGTCAAAACTAACGTAAGAAAACATGTTGAAATAGTTAAAATATCCTTTAGCCACTTGAAACATCTAAAAGTTGTGGGTCAGTTCACCCTGGCCCCATCCCCATCTGACCCCATCCTCGGAGACGTCAAGCTCCGACACCGTGTGGCCCAAAGCTTTGGGATACTGTTCCTCCAAGGTATTGGACCAGTGGATGTGGGGTGTTGCAGAGTGAATTGCTGGTTATAAGGAATGATCATACAACTGGCTAATGGTTTCAACCAATCCCAAAAATAGATTCAATTGGGCTCATCACACATCAGAATGCAAAATTCATAGGATTTTAGTCCCCAAACAACCAATCATTCAGCAATGATTGCCCTGTCTTGTTGCATAGAATGCCAAGTTGATCAGTATCCATGTTAAAATAACACAAAAATCTCACTATTGTGCTCAACATTGATACGATATCATCCCCTATACTGAAGCCCCGAATAACAGCAGTTTGACCTCTATAAACTGAATATATCACGACGCTCATGAATGTGATTCATCCCTCAATCCGTATTCTATCCCATCATATCCCAAAAAGATATATCCCCAAGGTTGGTTGTGTACTTCCATCCCCCCAGTATTAAACATACCCAAACCACCCCCGGGGTGGAATGTGGGCAGGCCTCGAGCCACCCGTTCCTGTTGTTTCTTTATTCCTTGGGTTCCTCGTATCAGCAGTTGGCATCTCCAACTTTCACGTATTTGGATCCGGAACTAGGGTATGCGCCAAAGTTGAGGTTCAATTTTTGATGAGGTATGCACGAGATCGTTTAAATTATCTATTTATGAAGTGGGACTAATTTTACATAATTTGACGTTGTAACGGTCTTTTTCTGAAACAAGAAGGGGGAAAGGATCATATACCATCATTTCTGAGTAAAATCCCCCACTCTTGGACAAATCCATATCTCCAAACCACCACTATTCACTAGTGAATTCCGCAAAAACGATGTTGAAATCGCCATTTCAGCTGTTCAACTCCCATCAAATCCCATTAAACCCCCCATAGATTTCACCACTGCACCATCCCGGAGGCGCCGTGACGATCACCGGGATGGCCATGACCTTGGCCGCGGCCAACATCGCTTTGGAGGCCTCAATCACCCGGGGCCTTGGCGTGGGAACAGATTTGAGACCATGAAACATGGGGGCATTTATGGTGGATTTAATGGGGATCTAGGGGGATTTGAGCATCAAAAATGATGATTCATGGAATTTCTAAATGTTCTTTAAACATGTTTTAACTATGAAAAATTGTGATGCATGGTTATTTCACCATGGAAAAATGGTGAAACAGTGAGACTTATTCATGAAGGACGGGGATTTCACCAGATTGAACCAATGAAGTATGTGGATTTGAGTGTCTGAAAACGAGGGATTAAACACCCCTCTATGGCAGTTTTGATGGGAAAAATGATGATTAACCACTGGCTGGAATGCGGATGCAATTTTCAGACAAGCCCTTTTCTCATTTTTTTTGGCAAGGGTGGTCGGAAATGTTGATCTTGTTGCTTAAGTGTTGATGTTTACCATTTCTATTCTTCAACATCTTCTCGTCTTTTCCCATCTTAAATCAAAAAAAAAGGGATGCTCCGAAGAATCCCCGGCACGGTCCTCCGGTCCTGGGCCCAGACATTTCATCGATGACCCCACGGAACTTCTCTTGAACATCGCACAGGAGGAAGGTCGTGCTCCTGGGTAGGACTCAGAATTCCTCACTGGCTTGAAGAACTGTGAAAGCCAGCTATAATTCTATAATCTATAAAACAATATAAAGCAATAAACGTTGCAATTGACAACCCAGAAAATGATTTCGTAGGCGGCTTGGTTACAACCCTTGGCCAAATAGCTGTCATCATCCTGGGACTGAAAAAACCTGCGTGTTTGAGACAGGCTGAAAGTGAAGGCCATCCCACATTCCGGACACATTGCGGCCAACGCGGTTTCCTTTGCCGGCCATTGAAATCAAACATGGAGATGGACCATGGATTGAGTGAAATTTTGCAATGTGAATTCGCTTCGATGAACAAATTGCAGCATCTTCCGATAAATGAATTGTAAATTGAGTTTCAACTCAATGGCGGTGTCGCTGCATCGCCATCTGCGGACCAACCCCGCAAAAATACCCCAAAGAGGAAAGCCAAAGACTTGCAGTTTTCGGAGTTGGAAGCAAGATGCGTGCAGTGCTCAAAAGTTCAAATCCCAAAACTAGCAAAGCTGTGTCCTGTGTGGATCTGTTTAGTATTCAACCATCGATTTTCCGAAGTGAAACCTCACAAATTGTAGAATCGGATATGGTCGGTCATTGAGTTTAATCATGGTGACAGGTAATCCCAGCTAGATCATTTGTTCTATTCAAACCTCCATGGCTGTCTTGGCATTTCCCTGCCAGCCATGTTTGAAGACACTGAAGGGGTATCCAAATTTCTCCCCATTATGTCCCATCAAAGCACCATCGAAACACCATCTTTGTTGGATAAATCCGATAAATCCCGCTAAATCATCATTCTTGTTGGGTAAATCCCATTAAATCATCATTTTTGTTGGACAAAAACTCCTCATTTTCCCAGCCCATGGATCCCCCCCCGTAGCTGCGAAAAACGCCACGCCCAGCGGCGCTTCGTGCAATCGCCCCACGTTGTGGTTATGAAATCCCTGCGCCTGGGATACCATCAAAATCGCTGGGATTTATGGATGTTCATCCCTACAAAAACGGGGGATTGAATGGCATTTATCCAATAAACATGATGATATAATTGGATTTATCGAGAAAAAATATGTAAAATGCTATTTCGAGGTATTGATCCATAGCCATTTGAAGAGTTTAGAGTAAAGCCGACCCAGAAGGTGCTGGAAAGCCCAGGTTTTTGATGGCTTCACCATCGTTCATGGTGTGGTCTATTGAGGTTGCTATAGTGTCTCCAGGCCTAATGAATCCCATTCATGTTTTCAGCCCCTGGAGGCCAACAAGACATGGCGCAAGCAGCGCATTCTTTTTAAGCCACAAGCTTGCAGCCATGCCTACGGGAATCAAAAAGGTATGTCTCCATGTGTTGGTGTTTCATCCCAGTTTGGTTGGCAAAAGCTTCCATTTCTTCTTGGATCCTTGCCTGTGGCAAAGGCTTTCCGTGGGCATAAGCCATGGCACCAGCCGAAGTCACGCGCTGTGACCCAAAAATGCAAGGATGACGCAAAGCAAAAGGCTTTGATGTCACCGATTAGATGATGGATCATCATGCTGTTTCTGATTGGATGTGGAATGGAAATAAAGCTGCTGATTCACAACATTAAAAAATCGACATGGTGATAGAGCTGGGGGCTAGAAACAGTCGTGCTAGGAAGTATGCTTGACGTTGCTCGATTGTTGGATTGAAGCTGTTGGCGGCCCAAATGAAACTCACAAAAGCTGCGGAAAAAGCTGGCATTGGCAAACAAAAAACACAGCAGCCAGACGTCATAGCAAGTCATCATCCTTTGACTCAAGGCTGGCCATATTTCCGGATTGTTGTGGTCGAAAAGCCTTCCCAAAGTCTCAAAGTCCTATGAGAATATATATATATGTATACATAAACTACAAAAGCGTCTGCGATTTCAGGACAGGAAACCAAGTTGTAGTGGCAAATGGCCTGCCATTGGCTCACCATTTCCAACAGTCAAATCCTCTTCCAAACCTCCATGGTGGGTTCACGGTCCCTCGCTCTCCCAGCCTGGTGGGTCGTTCGATACCTGCGCAGGTCCAACATCGTGATGAGAAAACCCATATAAAACATAATTTGTCAAAATAGTGAGGCACATTGAGAGGATTCTTAGGAATCAAGTCATTGGATAACTACTCTATCAATGGGATTCCATGGTAATACGAAAACTCCATTGTGTGGTCCCTGCCCTGGCCTCTTGTCCGTGAACTGCAGCAGCAAACACGTCTTGCCAACTGCCTCGCGGCAGGTCGCGGCGGATGGAGATCAGGATGAACTAAGACCCCTCGGCCCCCCGACCCCCCCATATTTTTTTACCATGGAACCCACAAGCGGCTTTCTTTCCAATCGGAATAACACCTTTCAAAACCCAATCGCCTCGTCCCCGATGATGATGAACTTGAAGAGGTGTTGATAGTCCGAGGCCAGCTCCTTGGAACCGGAATGTTCACGGCAGGACGTTGTGTAGACAAACATAGGGGGATTCCATGGGAACTTTGGGAACTGAACAACCAATCATAAGAATTTGGACCATTTGGACATAGGTCGACACAGGGTAACATGATTGTAAAGCTCTGGAAAACGTTCAACTGGCTGGTGATTTTCAGGAAGGCATCTTAAAAATCAGGTAGCCAAGAAGAAACCAAAGACACAACTAGTTGGGTTCCTGAGCCCCCTGTTCAGTTAGCTTGCACACCCCTATCCGGGCTTTGGGGATCATCTATGGTTGGAATTGTCGAGTGGGGATCCATCACCAACGACGCTGCTGCAATTCGAATAGATCTGCTTTTGGCTACAAGGAATTCGCCACAATCTTCAAGCGGGGAAGATGGTGAGGATGACCCACAAAGCCAGGCGAATGTTTGTGCTAAATCTGGATTTTTGAATGTCGACACAAAAAACACATCCCAAGGGAAAGCGCGAGCCGGCCCTCAGGCCATCCACAAGGCTGGACCAAGGGGCTTCCCCCACAAACCATGGCTATTCTTAGATGCCGCGCAAGATCAAAGTCTGTTTCCACATTTATATCATTTATATATATATATATACATAATATACATCTATTTACACAGCATGATCCACAATTTGTTGCACTACAATTTCATCCACGAAGTCATCACAAGAGCCCAGAAAAATCCCACTAAGCCCTGAGCCGAATTCGAGCCCGATCTCTGAACTGCACTAGTGAACCTCAAGCCGCGTTTCCCACTCAGGTTGACCAAAAATGTTGGGGGCACTAAGATTTCGATCGTCAAGACTACAAACTAGTGGGCTTCACCAAGTTTGGTAGTTTGGATATATTTGGGGGTTTTACAAGTCGTTTTTATGTTTTGTCTGAAACATTTGCAGATCGAAACTGCACTGCCGTCAGGCCACGGAGTAGTGTACCCTGAGGTGTTGTAGCCTGAGGTGTTGTAGCCAGTGCCACCTGGAAACCTGCGGGCGTGGCAACCTTGGTATCTTTGAGTATGGCACGGATCAAAAGCCACTGGGAAGCCTGGTGCATGACAAAAAATACATGTTTTTATAGCTGGCAGAGTTGGGTTTGTCTGAAAATGATGGGGAAAAAAACATTTCATCCACTGGTTCATCCCCCATTTTCAGCGGTCGTCTGCATCGTGCCTTGGCTCATGACCTCCATGGTAGGCAGCACCATGGCTAGTGTACCTTGAGAGATTGATGGACCAAGACCTACTGAAGTTATCCACCATGGGGTGAGTTAGCCCCAATAAGTCTGGCTTGAAGGCAAAGAAGTTGAAGAATGTAGACTGATTTTGGTGAATGTAGAAAGTAATAGAAAGTATTTTGCTGGGTAGAAATGTAGAAAAATCAGATGATGAATGTGCAAATTATTTCGGTGGGTTCAAATCACTATCTTCCTCTGAATTTGTCCCTTGGAGCTCAGTGGAATCATGTGAGACTCCATCATCGGACCTTAGGTAGAATATAGGTAGAATTGGATGAAGAAAGAATGGGTTAGTCAGTCAACATGTGGTAAATACCACAATTCAAATGGCTCAAAACCAAATTCTCGGGCAGACCTTGTCAAAATTGGAATTACAATTTTGGGGCATAGCAGCATGCCCTGTTTCTGGACCCAATATGTGAAAGTTGGACATGCAAACTTGCTGATACTGTCTACAGATTTGGGAAACCCAGGCCAATTGAAGCAGAGGTTATGATATCGTTGAAAAAAATGAAAAAAAATGGATTAAACTTGGAAAAAACCATGATGCCGACAGCCTGGGCGCCACAAAGCTTTGAAATCCTAAAGGTTGCTCGACTTTGGGGATGTCATGAACCTCATGAGATTCATCGCCCCCAGCTGGGTCCCAAAAATGTCGACCCAACACCCTCTGAAGTCGGTGAGCCACCCGGGCGTGATGTATTGACTTCCGCCCTGCTGGTACCTCCACAAGTCATGGGTGGCA
This sequence comes from Symbiodinium sp. clade C Y103, assembly GCA_003297045.1. NCBI lineage: Eukaryota > Dinophyceae > Suessiales > Symbiodiniaceae > Cladocopium > Cladocopium sp. clade C. The sequence continues at coordinate 63,144 of BGPT01002074.1, read as the reverse complement.
GGTGGATCTGGTTCCAAAACGGTGCGCATCGCATCTCCAAAACGGTGATGCTTTGGGGTTTGCGCCCTCGAAGATTGTGGATCTTCAGTGTTTGAATGGAAACTCAGAGACAGGTTGTGGAAATCAATACACCAAGGCACACTTAGAGAAGCTTTTGGTCGGCTTTTTCCTTCTACTAAAGACTGTGACCCCCTGCGCTCATCCACCCCTACTATTTCCCACAATCCAAATTCCAGGAAGATGGGTTGGTCCATTGCTCCCATTCTCCTATCTTCCCATCAAGATTTACCAAGGCAGAGCTTTTGTTCATGGCTTTGGCTGACTTGGGACATGTTTGCCTCCGGCTACGTTTCGTGGAAGGTCCAAAAATCAACTGAATGGATCGCGAAATGGGGTATCCTACCCCCAACATAGGCCTTTTGATGGCTCTGGCCCCGGCGGAATTAAAGATCCCACGGCAAACATATGCCAAACCCATGTTGAGACTCTATGGCACGTATCCTTAAACCCCTACATTGAGTCCATTTCTTAGATACATGATATAAGTATCCCAGAAAAAAACTGTGGCTCTGTGAGGGGAATAGCATCAAACAAGTTTTGAGACTGAATCATCACATTGATGTTGATTCCCCATGAAATCCCTAGGATAGTCCTATCAACTGCGAGTGGTGCCCAGCCCAGACTCGGAGGCAAGCAGCTGAGGCCGGTTTTCTTGGGACAAGGTGGCTGGCTGTATCCAGAGCGACATATGGCTTTCCAGTTCAGTTCCAACCAAGGCGAATATGGCTTTGTCTGAGAATGGTGTACCCATAAATGCGTCGGTTAGTCGTGATTTCCCTATTAAGATAGCCGTTTTTGGGGACATACCTCATTATCAAATAAAGTCATATTTCATTTCCCATGGTCACGTGGCTCTTATACATCTTCTCCCGCGTGCATTATCTAAATCCTACATTGTGGTACTATATCTGCTTGTGTATCCAGGTCTGTTCGTTCTTCTGTGTCCATGATCAGTGAAAGCCAGGGAATATGTACAGCTTGGCAGAACCAGGGCCGACCTTGGCTGAACTGCTCTTGAGCTTTGAAGAAAAAGTTGGAGATGAGTCAAGATTGGGGCCCAAGAAAGTTGGATCAGGGCCGAAGCATGACCAGTCCATACACTGTTGGACATGGGCCTGAATACACAGGCCTACATCTGCTTGAGATTGACAGATAGGCTATGGGATGGGTCAAAAGTGGGGTCCCCCACATGTTTTTACAGTGGAATACTAATCATATAAGACTAAACCGCCCCTAAATGGTCACAAATATGTCGTTTTTTACCCCTACATTTCACCATGGTGCCTGGGGGTGTAACTAACATACTGCATGGGGGATTCAACATGGCCACAGTCTATGGTCTCAGATAAGGTCAGCCCTGGCTATGGCGCTCTGCTTTCTTCAGCTACCGTGGAAGCGACCAGTGACCGCCCTGGCCATTGAGCCGCCGACCGGGAGGCACAAGGCCAGGAGTTGTGGCCATGAAAAGCATCCATGGAAATCCAATAAATACATCTGAATATATCCGAAAAAAGACAACAACAATATACAAAACTGGGAAATGTAGATAGAAATGCTTGCCTATTAAAATTATAGTTGGTTGATGGGTGGGGGATTCTAGAGTGATGAATTTATCGCGAAGGGGATATTATCACCCCCATGAAACCAACTCGCGGTGTGTGAGGGTCTGGGTGGGCTTAACAAAGCCACCCAGATGATCTGTTGGGTAATGGCTCGTGAATACCGTATGTATTGTTGCAATGATAGAGACCCTGCATAAAGATCAAGCTGGGATTTATGTTTCTCCACGTATGCAAACAAAAATATGTCGCTTCCAACATACCAAACTAGGCTCAACCCCAGTATTATTGGACAATCCCTGGGTGTCTATCATATTCCACAGACCTTTGGGGCCTAATCACCTGCTTGAACCCGAGGTGGCCGGTCAAGCACTGGAATCAATGGAGGAATGTGGTCACTCTTCCTGGCCCTCAGAATTAAACTATTTGATCTGGCGCAGTGGGCGCCCAGATGTTGCGTAGCACTTTTTCAACGTCAGTCCTGAAGCCCTCCTGCCGTATTCTGCTCCAATGAAAATCATGGGATGGTAAGAAAAGAAAACACCTGAGTGGACAACACCAAGTGGTACAGATTTGGGAAGCCTCAGAGGGATAGATTGGCTTCACATCCTGATTCGGAAATAGCCCAGACTGGACGAAACTTCTGGGAGATACCGTGAAGCAGAGCATACATGGTGAGGATTTCTCCATTGGACCAATGCAAAATCATGTCTCTGGAGACGTTGCTGTAAGCGTGTAATACATTTTTCACATGGCCAATCTTGGATACGCTTCAAAAACCAAGGACTTTCCTGCAAAAACAAAGGACTTTCGCTTGTTTTTGGGGGTTCCTTCTTTTGGAACGAGCAAATAATCACTCGAAAAAAATCAGCCAAGGTTTCACAAATTCAGAGGACATGACGTTTCTCGGCGGATCGAAGGATCTTTGGAGGCTCACTGGCTCCGAACGCGCGCACCTCAGAAGCAAGGCTAGCCACAGCAGATGGGATGGAAACACTGACCCCTTCAAGATACATATTGGATCATATTGATAGCAGTTTCAAGCAAGAAATATGATCACGGCTTTCTATATGTTTCTGGTTCTAGTTTCCCTACTCCAAAGTTGTTCCAAGCAAAGAATGATTTACCCACCATTCACCAAGCTTGACCCGGAAGTTTCTCACAGGTAGAGCTTGGGATGCCGACCTTGAAGAACTTGCGGCGCACATTGGCCTGTCGCCAAATCCAACTGGAGGTTTGTTAAAATGGAGGATCCCCAATATCTGGATGGTTTCCAGTGGAAAATCCTTCAAAAATAGATGGGTTACCCCTATTCTAGGAAACCTCCAACTGGCGATGGCTACTGAACAGTCGACAGATGGCTGGAGGACAGTTCGGTGAGAAAGATCCTGCCTGCAGGAGCAATATCCAGGGCAACCAAAGTGCACAGACCTGGCCGAAACTGGATGAAGCCCACTGGTTCCGACCAAAACAGACTGCGAAATGATTCATGAGTGGAAAAAGATCACGAGTTGCTTGCCCACTAAATCTACAAGCAGTGAAACCCTTAGAGGCAACGAGGGGAGTCTGACATGACATGGGCATGTTTCACCAACAAAAATAAGGGAATCCTGATGACACCACCCATACGCAGCAAGATAAAAAACTCATCCAAGCATCCCAGATTCTACAGATTTCTGGCACAAGTCAAGGAATCAAGGAACTTCGCATGTCCAAACATGACGTGGCCACAGGAAAGGATCATCTCCAACAATCACCTAACTTCCGTAGATATAACATACATTATATCTATACTTCTATCCGACATTCATATTTTGAGTTGTCTGAAAATAGGCTATTCTTAAGTCCACTAGTAAATCATCATTATCCCTCAGCTAGTTTTGGGGCTTTAGTCCCTCATTTCAACCCACCACAAGCACCTCCACTCTCCACTTGTTTGCTCCAGCCATCAGAAAGGCCACGGCCGGAGTCGACTGCTGGTGCCTCGCCATGGGATCCAGGGAGATCCTCCAATGCCATCCAAACTCGGGGTACCCTCTGGTTATTTAACATAGCTATGGCATAGATGGCCCGTAGAAATAGATGATAAACAGGATGATTTGGCTTTTGAAACGTTAAAATTCTAATTTTCCAGTTCGCTACGCTATAAACACCGAAAAAAGGAGGTTGAACCATTTGAACATCGAAGATGGGTGTTTACATCAAGCATCAAAAATGATGATTTAATGGGTGATTTAATGGGAAGCATCAAGGGGTAATCAGTCTAAATTGTTGGTTTTACTTGAACAATCAAAAGCAAGGATTTAAACAACGAAAAGGGAGATGGATTTGGATAGCAACATGATCTCAATTTATGACAACCTTACTGGGCATAATGAGATCTTGAACCATACTGATGGAATGGGGGTCCAAACCTCAACACAACCCCTGGTGGAAAAAGCTTCACAATGCCATTCAAAATCCAGAGTTCTACCATAAGCATTGGGATATCAAATGATTTCAGTATCAACAAAAGGATGGGTGGTGGTTTATTCTGTGGCAACCCCTCCTGCCAATGGAAAAAATCCTATTTATCGTTGATGTTCATGTTGAAAACGGGGTCTTGGCAGAAGACACTTCCCCATTTATAGTCTATTGTCCCATCAATTGGCTTCTTGTCCGTGGCTCGGGGAGTCCCCAAAATAGCGAGAATTCCACGTGTCAATGATACTCATGGACTACTGGGGTTTTGTAATTTTGGATACATGGGAGTATATCTTCAGTGAAAGCCATACACAGGTGGGTTTGTCCACAACTTAAATAGGCGACCCCAAAATCCAGTTGTTCAAAACCACATGTTCCCCATTGGAATCGCCACTTAAATGGTTTCTTGGGCCTCTTTCCATTTTTATTGAATATATCCCTGCATCATACGTTTAAATCTCCATTAATTTGATTAAGCCCCATATTTAATGGGAAAGTGATGATAATTCAGTGGATTTTGAGGTTTGTTGCCCTGCCGCACACACTAAGCACCCAGCGCTTCCGCCAAGATATATGCGTCAGGTGGTTTGATCTTCTGCCCCTCACAGATGCTGCAGGGTTTCGAGAAGCGGCGTCATGTCTAAGTGAGGTACCCAAAAAAAGTGGATGGTTTGTGAAGAAAAACATGTGCTACAAGAAGCAAAGTGAAAAATCATCCATAAGAGTTGGCACAAAACCCTGAACATTAGGAGTACAGCTTTATATATTTATATATAGTTCTTAAAACAACTGGGTACTTCATGTTGAAATGACCTATGCATGACAATGACCAAAATCTGTGGGTTTGAGGATCTCAAATTTTGACCCACCGCCGAAACTCAGCTGCAATGGAGCTTTCCCTCTTCCTAGACGGTCCCAGTCCCAAGGAAAGCCAAGTCTCGAAGTGGCAAATTCAGCGCAACTCTTATGGCCAAAACACTCTGGGTACAGTACGTCCAAAAGATCAGGTCATTTCCTCTCTATCCTGGTTTGCATGGTCGGATCCAAACATGAGTGTACTACTCACTGTTGTTTTGCCCCAAAAGGAAGTGAGGAATCCACCCAAACCAAAATCGAAAAGACCGTCGCCAAATTTGATCTAGTGCTACCATCATTTCTGGATGATATCCGGATTTTGCATCGCCAAATTGTGAAGAAAAACAAATAGTTGACGGCCAAGTCCCCTAATTAATCAGTGGGTTATATGATTTACCCAGATCATCCAATTGTATCCCATTGCATTCCCATGATATTCCCATTATATCTCATCTTATCAGCAGTACATTTTCAGTACATTCCCACTACATCCTACTATACCACCATTTTTGGTGGTTAAATCCCACATGTTTGCTTCACATTATCCGGCAAGACTTGGAACCTTCCAACAAATCTTTCAAACTCATTGCCTCCACAACGCCTTTCTGCACTGGCAGGGGCCTGGAATCTGGCCGACAGGCTTGCTGGATGCTGTCAGGAAATCCAGGATATAAATATGTGTATATGTGTGTGTGTATATATATATATGTGTGTGTGTGTGTAAATGGCTGTAAGATAGCTATGTAGAATGTTATACTTGAATCAAAAACAATTATAAGTGGAGCCATTGTGAGATTGGATTCGGTTTGTTGCTGTACGAGAGGTTGTCTGTCTATCATGCAAAGCCCGTTCCAGACCATCTTCAAACCCTCGCATGACATTTGCGTTGCAATGGATCCCAAAGAGGGTACTGGTCAGAAGAAAGGAATCGAACAATCGACTCTGACAAATCTATTCCAGGAGCAGGAGTGCTCTGGGTTTGGCACCACAACATCCCTACCTACAGATGGTAGATTGCTAGTGCCCGAGTATTGGGATATCACAAGCCCCAGTCTCCAAGTGTTTCTGTATTAACGAAAAGCATTGCCTGCCCCTTACAATCTTGGTTGACTGTACGCAGTTTGGTTGGTGGTAATGCCCCCACAACCGAAAACCACAATGTCTATCCACAAGCCTGCCTGGGGCCATCTTGGGATGTTCCTCACCATCATTTCTGGTGGATATCCCCGTGAAAAAATCCCGTTGAAACCATGAAAAACCACCACATGAAACATACTATATATATACTACTATAAACAAAACCCCTCTGAAACCGCTAAACCCCTACAAGAGGGCCTAAAAATTGTAGTTAATTGACAAATCCCTGATTGCCTGACTCCAGCATTTTCCGTCAGCCACAGCCTGCGCCACGGGACTGGAAGTCGCACGGGCCATTCCCAATTGGGAAATCGCATGTGTGGCCTCGGGACGTGGCGTAGAATGTAGCACTCATGTGTGTCTGAAGGGACATACAATGAATACATGTGTATTTATATTCTTGTATGTATGTATACCATGCATACATGCACACTGACATATACATAAATTAACATAAATCTGTGTATATATTTGTATATATTATTCTTTCTATGTATTGTTTATTTGTATACTTAAAGTATACTGCCAATATGTGCCAATCATGCCGACCTCCCATCCTCAAATCCAGGTTCCCTGAGCACAGGCCTCCAGCGTTTGACTTCTTTCTGGACCCTTAGAGATCGGAGTGGCATCCTCCCCTGGGTTAATAAAAAAAGGTACCGCCCAAGATGTGGCAATATCCAACCCCCAAATGTCATCATGTTTAGTACTAAATGATCCCAATTTTCGCGCTCCAGAACTCTAAAGTCTCAACCATTGCAATTGTGATCGGGAAAATGATGTTGAATCATTGGATTTCAGGGCACCCTATTTTCAAACAAACCCATTCAAAGCGGCAACGCCATGAGGCTGCTCAGAAGTTGAACCATTTTTCGCCCCGTGGAACAGGACGAGCAGTTGAATGGTTGCTACAGGTTTGTCCGGTCCGGAAATGGGTAATAATACCCCAAAAAGACACATCTTCATGGGGAAAACGTTAAACGTTCATTTCGTATTTCCGACCCCAAGTCTCAATTTGGAGGCAACCCTCCTTACCTGTTCCTGAGTGCTCTCATATGACCTGCTCCCTATCTCACTTTTGTTTCTTGAAAACATGTTCTGGTCCCTTTCATGTGACTACATCCCAATATCTCTTTCGGTATACCCTCGAAAGCACCGAAACAAAAAAAAGAAAAAGTGAACGGATATTGAAGCAAAAAATGATTCTTACTGGAAATCATCACCCTATATCCACAAACTGCGACTCTTCAAAAGGGGATCACCATCACGATACCAGGCCCAGTCACTCCACATGCAGGATCTCGTCCGGCGTGAGCTTCTTGAGGTTCTTCAGCCTGGAGTGATGGAATCTAGCAATCTTCATCTTCGTCTCTTATCATTTTCTTATTATTACTGTCTTACTTCTGTTCATGATTATCATAGTCATAGTTATACATAATGTTCTTTTCTTCTTCATCTCTTCTTCATTTCTTCCTCCTCCTCCTCCTCCTCATCATCATCATCATCACCATCATCATCATGATCGGGATGATTTTGGTTGGATTTAACCAACAAAAATTGTAATTTGGCCCATGAAAAAGCTGATGATGATGATGATGATGATGATGATGATGATGATGATGATGATGATGATGACGACCCAACTTTTATCCCAGATAATCTAGCAGGCCAGTGATCATCCATTCACTGACCACCGTTTTTAGGCACAGTAAACCGACAATGAACACAGCAAAGAGCCCATATTTCTTTACCTGCTTGGAGGTTCATCTCCGTCACGAAGTGGAGATATAACGTCCATTCGTGAGTGGGTTATCAGTAATAACCATACTGACATGTTCGTTTGAATAAGTATCCCAGCACTGCACAATCACATTTGTCAACTGGGAAATATATGGCTGGAAAATGGGACCGGAAATCTCCTCATGTTTCAGTCCGCTCCTGAACGATCCAATCTTGGGAGGCACAATTTCGGGATTGACATTGGTATGATACAATCCATTTCCTCCTTCTGTGTTGCAAGATAAAATACAACTGCGTAAAATAGGCCCTAGGCAGCAATCTGACAACGATTGCTGAGTCTGGAGTTTCCTCAAACAAGGATGAGTCCCACATGCTTCCACGCTTTTCCTACCAGAACAAGGAGGTGGGGGTGGCCCAGTGCATTAGCTATGCTGGTTTATAACTAACGTGACTAGGGTTTATGGTGCATATCTATAATACTTGATGGGGTATATAAAACAACTTAAATAACTGAGGGGCACCAGCTTGAATACAGCGTAAAATTACATGAAATGCTGAGGAGCATTTAACAGCACACAGTGTGTGAACCCATATATAAACTTCTAGGAAACTCGAGATGTTCGTTGGCTCACAAGCAATGCTATTTTCTGAGGCCCAAACTGCAGAGTTCGCTCTTCAAGTGGCGCTGATAATTCTTGCTGCACCTGTCAGCTCACATGGCGTTGAGAAGTTGCGATCCGATCGGATCTGAAAAAAATGCAAAGAAAAAAGGCGGGGACAAAGCCAGAGGTTTTCCCACATTTTGGTCCTTCTGAGGTAGACATTTCCATCCTGGTTGCTCGCATGGCGATCATGGTATGGCCGTGATCCTCAATGACTTTCCTAAGATGAAATCTGCGGTTTGCACATGGTACTTGCAATGCCAACCACTCGAAACCCCAACTGCCACATGCTTTTAGCCTTCAGCAAAACTAATAGAATTGGGTTACATAGTCACATAGTCAGTTAATGCAACACACCTGCCGACCATGTGCCAACTTCAGCGGTGCTAATGAGTTGCTGAAAGATGTGAGCAGACTTTGATGAATTTGAGTAGGGGAATCATCCATACATGTCCCAACAAATCAGGCAGAAGATGTCCTTTCAGCCGCTGCGTCTTAAACGCAAAGCATGCAGCCTCCTTCACAGTGGCCAGCAAAGTGCAACTGCTACCCAGTGTGCAAAGTGCGCAAGCACCTGAGGCAGCCCTGCAAAACCCAAGCATGGGAAACATGTGTGAAACGTGTGAAACCACTTGGCGTCATCATAAGATGTCATCACAGGTCAGCTTTCGTGCATCAAAGATCTTCAAAGACCGTTAACAACGGACAGTCTCGACCTCTCCGACCTGAGATCCAGCTGACTGGAAAGGATTTTCTTTCCAGGCCCTGTGGGAAGGCTTCTGCGCCCGTCTGCACCATGGTTTCGCTCATTTTGCTGGTGATTTGCAGCATGATTTGCTGTGACTTGCATGGTGCACCCTCCGTACAGCCTATGCTGTACTTGGACCTGCTGCAGATGCTGTTCTCCATAACTGGTGCTACCACAAACCCCTGATCCTTCATGGAACCTATCCAGAGCTTGTAACTTGTTCAGCTGCGCGAGAATCTCAGATTGTTTCTTCTGAAGCTGCCACAACTGCTGTTGAACCTGCCATGCTTCATGCAGCAGAGCTGCGCCTCACGGATTCCGTCAGCAAATCCCATTCCGACAGTAATCTTGGGGAGTCTTCAACAGCATGTCCTCCTGGCGGCCACATGGGGACGCACATACATCGGATATTCCTCGCTTCGCGCCACAAGTGGCTGCAGGATTCAGGCACATGTGCAGGACCCAGTGGGCATAGTGAGCATACTAGAGCCAACTTCTACATGGTAGGTGGGATGCCCAAGTACTTCACGTCGAACTGCTCAAGTGCAGGACTTTAAGATGACGTGGGGGGCAGGCCACCCCCTGCAGATGATGCTGACTGGAACTGATATAAAAGTTGAAAGAAGGGAGAAGTGTCTGCACCCAAAGCATCCCAATGATTGTCAATAGTTGGCTCAAAATTGAAGAACAAGCAAAAATGCGGTTACCCAAGTATGCCATAATCGGTTTAAGGGAAATTCAGCAGCCCCAGCTTGGTTTATGAAGTTCCCATGTTTGATTGGTTAAATCCCAAACTTGTCCTTGTTTTGCTATCCCCACGTGTACTCCATTTTTGCTAGTCGGGGAACCTCATCAACGTGAAAAAACATCTCCCAATCATAGTCACATTTCACCTGACATATGCAAGGCCGTTTTGATAAACTGGCTACTTCCCCATATGTCAACTACAGATAGACCCTCACAGCAGATCGTTTCTGAAAGTTGAGCTTAAATCCCCTCTTATTCCGTTAAACCTCCATGTGTGATGGGTAATTCCATCATTGTTGGGTTATACATACATCTTTTTCACAGTAAATCCCCGGCGAGCAATGTCCTTTTTTGGTATCATCCCATCATACTAGCTAGGTTATAAAGTTCCAATTCTGGGTAATGACGTTCTCTACATAAGTAAGTAAAATAACCCTGTAATAAGCCAACAATTTTGTCCAAATACCCATTGGGGCACGGCTTTGTTGATGATTCAACCATACATCAGTTGTGTCGAAAACCTCTTGGAAAATTCCCAATACTGGTTGGTTTATAGGGATTCCCGGCTCATGGATTGCGGCGATCCCCAGAATACAAGGCAGGGATAAACCCCAAAATTATCAACCAACAGAATATCATATGAAACCTATCCCATTAAATATCCCAATGATATCCCAATTCGTTGTTGGTTCAGGTGGGGTTCTTGACACTGCTCTGTATGGCGATCTAGAATGAGGTAATAAAGTCAACCGAGTGCCCAAAACAAACAAACATTGTGGCATTAAATATACACCAACTGGTGGGATTATTGAAGAATGCAATGTCCCCTTATTGATATTTGTCTCATGGGAGTGTTGGATATCCAAGATAGGGAGATCAGTTTTGCTGTTCGAACCGCCATTGTAACCATTAATCAATACCTCAATTAGTACAACCATCACTCAACATCAGTCTAAAATAATTCGGACTAGTCGGACCATTTTGATCATGTTATAATTGTTGATGATAAACCCGTCCAGCCAGTTGCACCTTCAACAGTCCTTGGATCAGCTGCACACCAATCTTCCCAGCACAGCTACCCACCAGTAGAGCGCCCTGAAGCTGAACGCTGGGGCGCGCTAAAACTATTTTGGTGCGCATGTTTTTTGGAATAAATACGTTTCTGATTTTTTTTTAGTATATGAAAACCATATTCATGTGCACATATACATATGAATATACATATATACATATGAATATACATATATACATATGAATATACATATATACATATGAATATACATATACATAGACATACACGTACACGTACACATATACATATACATATACATATACATATACACATACACATACACATACACGTACACATATATATACACATATACATATACATATACATATACATATACATATACATATACATATACATATACATATACATATATATATATATACACGTACATGTGCATGTACACGTTCCAATATGACATGTACATGTACGACCGATACATATACAAATACATATACATGCAATGTATACCTAGATACGCTAGCTCCCCCTTAAAAACATACACGCACGCAACCCTCTGCCACCTTGTATTCACTAACTGAAGACATGAATTATGTTTTTGTTGCTGTCCCAATGTTTGAAAAAAAATCCAAACAAAAGGGAAATACGTGAAACAAAAAATTGGCAATAAAACTGCAGACATATGTTTGCTGATATATATTTGTTGGATATATTTCTTGAGCAAAGCCTGGTTTTATTTCGTGCATTTATTAATACTTTGAAAACAAATGCAATTGTTTTTTCGAAGAGGTCTTCAACATGCGCAATTTTTTTGACAAAAGGTGCACCATTCCATTGCAAAGTATACAATTCAATATAGCACAACTTTAACTCGCCCAAAGACCGCAGCATCCGCAGCATGTTTTTTAAGAATTGCAATAATACTCGTCAAAAAGATCTTCGGCATGTGCAAACATTGTTATTTCAAGCTAAGGTATGCCATTCCATTGCAGTAATAATATATCTTCCACAGGAGCGCAATACTACTTTCAAAGAAGTGTTTGACATGCGCAGCGTTTAACATGTGCAGCGGTTTTTTAAAGGGTAAACTACTAATAATTCCATTGCATCAACGTCGAAACAAAAACTTTTTTCGAGAGCAGCATGGTCTTTGCTGAAGAGCATGTGGCGCAAATGTTTGCAAGGTTGACTTTACAGAGAACCTGCGCCGAATCAGCCCAAACGACCCGGACAGTGTTTGCTGCCCAACCACACTGCCTGAAGCATTTTCCACGGGAACCCTAATATCAGGTTGAACTGTACAGTTTGGCCGAGCCAGAGGGGCGTTCGCCCGATTCGCTGCTTCGGTGCAGAATCTGCTTGAAAGGCATGCAAATGATTCTTGAGGCAACAGCACATTGATTCAACATATTTTTTTTATGTATGCAACATTCCTTTGAAAGGGTGCGCAGTTTCTGTAAGGATGTGTGGTACACATCATGAAAAAACCTTTTCAACATGAGTAGAACATGTGATTAAAAAGCGTGAAATCCTCCTTGTAGGAAAAGAGGCATTTCCAATCAAGAACCAGGCGCCCCTTCAAAAAGAAGGAACGCTAAAGTGCTTCAAAAGAAAGAACACCTTTTGTCGCGCATGTGTTGCCGGACTTCTGCTTGTGTACAAATTCAAGGAAACTTGTTGCATGGAAGCAAAAAAAATGTGTAAAAAGGAAAGTTGTTCTCTGAAGATCGACCTCCATTTCGTGCGAAAAGGTTCCATCTGAAGTTGCAAAATTCGCACCGCGCAGCAGCGAGAGCGATCCGATGCGCACGAAGTGACGGGAGGGTCGCGCGAGCACATGTTAGATTTTCACAAAACATTGCGCGAACCACAAAAAATGAACATTGAAAAGGTCTCAGCCACTTTTTTGTCGAGGTCCACGAAGTCCTGCGCCTGCCAGGAAAAGCAATTTTGAGGTCATAAAAGTCCTGCGCCTGCCACGCGAAATCATCATCATGTCCAAAATCAAAATCGACGATAGTTTCACAAAACAGGACTTTCGACCCTTTAAAAACATCGTCCAAGTTCACCAAATACTGCGCCTGCCACGAAAAATGACCTCCGGAAGGACCCTCTCATTTTGACCCCCGCCTGCCAACGTTTTAGCAATGTGCAAAATAACCCACGCCTGCCACCTTTTTGAAAAGTGCCATTTGTCCTGCGCCTGCCACACAAAACGACGTTTCCGACCTCCAAATGTCCCGAATGTCCCACGCATGCCACACGAAATGGACATAGCTCAAAAAACGAGCACGGCACGCTGGTAAAACGAGACCTTTCGACATGACCAAGGTCTAGCCGCAAATCCGTGCGAGCCTGCGCAGTCGAAACGTACATGGAAATCTCAGAGAGGAACTTTTATACGAGAATTTACAGGAAAAATGACGGGCCCCAGATCGGGCCAAGATCCGGGGATCACACTTTGTGCGAGCCTGCGCAGTCGAAACGAAGATGGACATTCAACAAGAGCCACTTTATGCGAAAATTTACAGGAAAAATGGCCACCCACCTTGACCACACCAGGCCTTTACCATTACCGTAAGAACCCCCCAGTGTGGACACACTGTTTGGGGAAAATCGCCTGAAAACGCTCAAAGGTTGGTGCCATCGGCCACTTTGGACCTCAGGACCAGGTCGACCAGAGGTTTCGTTTTTGGGGATATTCAAAGCTGGTGTTTCCCTGGGATATAACGAACAATGATGAACAATGATGGGTATTCACAGAAACTGCAGGAATGGGCAGTTCACCCTGCAGAACCCTGGCTGACACAACAAAATAGATGTTGTTTCGCTGTATGCTCATCCCTGTGTTCATATGAAAATTCCAGCACGGAGCGCAGCAAGAGCAACACCACTGTGCGGCCAGCTGAAACCTTTTGAGACCCGGGCTCAAGGGCACCTTCCACTTGATGGGTCTCTCACGAATGTACAAGTAAGCGATCGCCTGAAAAGCACTCAGGATGGTCAGTACAATCGCAGCATCCTGCTTGTGTCCCAGGTCAAGGCGCCATTGGAGAATGCCGATTTCTTGAAGATGTGTTGATGGTTCCAGAATAGCTATACATGTTTAGTACCATTTAATTTAATAAACTTCGTACCCTCAAAACATAGGTGGTGCATGTGTTTTGAGATCATCTTTCAGTACCTGGTAAGGTGATGTTTCATATCATACCCCCAAAGAGGGGAAATGTTTTAGGGCCCCTGATGATGGGACGTCTCAAAATACGGTACTCCAAAAAGTATACAATGTTCATACTTAAGCTTGCCAATATCTGTAGCTCTCTGGGTCTTGTCTTTGACCCATACGCGTTTGGCAAGTCCGTACGGATAAGCACCGTGAAGGGGTGTACGTTGGTGGCAATGAAAAATCTCAATGTTTAATGGGAACATCATCTATAAAAGAAAACCTTTAGACATTTTGTTTGCTGATTTTCCGCGATTGTCCATGGCGAGAGCAGAGAAGTTTGAATTCGGCCTGTGGCCCCAGGGTCTCCCCACCCCAATCTGCGCATCCTTTGGGCTCGCCGCAATTCGGCCAGCCTCAGTGCAGCTCCGAGGGGAGCTACCATCGACGCACTAGAGGAGGAAATGCTTTGGATTCCTTTCACCAGCATTGCTGAAACCCCGTGTTTCAGCCCTTTGTGCTTCGGAATGTGGGCCCAGTTCATTGGCCGATCCACCATCCCAACTAGCATCGTAATAAATGATCACAAAAATGGAATTCGGGTTCCACTTGGGTCAAGGTTGGGTCCGAGTACCAGTACTCTTCACAAAAATTCAAAAATTGTCAGTCACTGTGTGCTTTCCAACCAGTGAAAAATAATCAACCGATGCTCACCTACAACTTACAAGTGTGCTTGTACCCCAATATCATGAGTAACTGGGTAACTGGGCTCCGTTTGCCAGGGACTTTTATACCTTTTATAACCACTTTGAATTCGCAATATTGGCAATACCAACTCTGGAGGACTCAACCCTGGCTGACTATATAGTTCGGAGGATTCTCCCCAAAAGTATCCAAAAGTGATCATGTACTGTCAAAATGGAAACCTTTAACTAGGCCAACCTTGGCACTAATCTATGGATTTTCTTTAAAAATAGAAAACCCCAAAATCCACCGGCTTGTCATCATGTTCCCATTACAACATCTGAAAACCGGGCCCCCGACCAACGCAGAGGTGATCTCCGAATGTTGCTGCTCCACACCACTGAAGAGGCCGTAACCTGGCGCTGGAATCGTTCGGGATGCCTTGGTAAAAATGTAGGGCATTGGATTTTTGATGATGTATGCAATACAGGGCATGCAAATGTTCGATGATATTTGATGCTCGAGAATGTTTGATGATATTTGATGATTTGTTGATTCAACATCCGGTAATTTTCGGGAAAAAGGGACATCATTTGGAAGCCTCAAAGTTGGGTGAACACATTTGGAACCAATCGCTCCTTCCACCAAAGAACCATCTGTGTAGATGTCCCGAACTTGGCCGTAGGAAGTTTCTTGTTGGCATCCAACAAAACATCCTAAATCATTGTTGTTCGTTTGCTGGTTGGGAGTCAGAGAATCCCTCAAAGCGGTCCAAACTAGGCAGAAATTCCTTCAAATTGCAACATGTTTGTGTTGGTGAGTTGGTAAGTAGATTCAACTGAAAATGTAAGCAATCGCACTACTCTCATCCAAAATGTCGCCACTGGTCTTGGAAAGCGCTTCACCCTGCATCGCAGGTCCCTTGTTCTATTGATCCGCCTACTGCGAAGGAGACACTGTACAGCACTGCTAAGGCATAGGTCACCTCATCTGGCCCACAATAAGGCACAAATGGTCCTAGTTCCACAAGAAAACAACGGAAAGCAAGGACTTCAATCTTCAGCTTCCCCTCAACTCCCGGGGAGGAAGCCGAGTTCGGATCCGTCCAAAAAGTCCAAAGTGGGCCACTGTGGCAATGTAAGGATCCGGCATACACAGAGTATGGCCTCATTGATCCAGTGAGTCACCCATCTCAAAAAGAAACTGCAAGTCAGTTGGGATCATCTTTCCATCTCTTTTCCATTGAGAGATGGCGCAATTTGAACATGTTTGAAACTGCCAACCAGGGTTCTGGGCACTTAACAAGACACATCAACAAGACAACTTTGGGCCAAAAGTAGGTTACTATCACTACACCACCTTGCAGTGGATGCATACGCTGCAGGATGAAGTACAACTTACATATATGATCATACTTTATAATATGTATCTGTATATATATATATAAATACATAGACAGGTATGGGTCAAGAACTTTGTGACCTGCATGTTCCCAAAAGAACAGTCATAGGTGCTCCCGAATTTTGACCTGTTCCCTCTTGGCTAGCCTCTGGGGCCCCACACGCAAGCTTCACCTGACAGGGTGAACTTCTCATCACCAAAATCGTAGCATCTCACGTCACAAATGGGGCTCTACAAGACAAATCAACTCCGGAGAAATCTCCAGTTGTTCAGTAGGTGCAATCAAATTCACATCTTGTTGTTTGAAACACAGAATCCGCTAGACTCCAAGGACATCCCTCTAGATTACATAGCACAATAGTACAGGCCGTTGCCTTGTCGATCCACAACCAAACTGAGCAAGATTGCCTTGGGCAAAGTGGAGTGGATCTCGCATGTCCCTTTCACATCAAGTATTTTAAACCGAGGTGTCTGGTTCTAAACAACATAAAATGGGTCACAATTGAGAGACATGAAAATTCATTCCGCAGGGTCATCGCAGCCACATCTCTGGAGTCCTTCAGGTACGCGAATACATGGATCAGTACTAAGACTATATATGATACCATTGGCATCCATAGGGATCCATCGGGATCCATAGGGATCCATTGGGATCCATGTTATAAATATATAGACGATAGACGATATAGATATATGGCCCTTGGTAGGACCTTGAGGCAGGCATAGTCCCCGAGACACCCAGCATCAAGGCATAGAGAAGACACGCCAACAAGAGCCACATCACCGCGGAGTACAACTCCTGGCGCGATCCGAGGATCCGACGGAATTCCAGGGGAAGGGTACCGTTGCCCGCGGTTGTCGGAGACTTCCCCTGAAATTCCAACCACATCCCCTCTCCTGAACTATCCTCACGAGCTAAGTCACATGGAAGTTGAAAATCACCTGTTGGAAAGAGAAAATCAACTACCATCGCCTCCTCATAAAGGAGGGGATTTTCTAGTCACCCAACACTTTGTTTGCCAGACATTATCAGCACAGCCATCCCCAGCGGTCAACAGTTCTGCCTTGGCGGAGGCTGAAATGTGCTTCTCCAGGCTGCCGTGTTTGCTAATGACTTCATCGTAGGGGACCTCGGTTTGGTGTGTCCTTTGTAGGATAGAGTTCATGTATGAAACAACGATAAGAATGGGTAGAAGTTGGTAGAAGTCAAACCTCAAGCCTCTGAATGAAATGCAATCCTCGGCACAAGCAATCCAACACTGCACATTTTGACTCCACTGGGTCCTTCTTCACAGAGAGAAGTTAAGGCACAGACCCCAAGCAGGATGATGGAATCATGTCTACCAAATTCTACCAATAGTGTCGCTAGGGTTCCCAATTTGAAGAACGATGGGAGCTGGTTGCAAGCACCCACAATACTACCTATAATTTCTATGATTTGGACCTATCAAAGGTCACATACAGTACCAGCAATTTGCGGTTTTCCTAGGAGGGGACTCTAAGTTGTCATGCAACTTCTTGGTCATTCTTAATGGGGAAACCGGAAACCAGTGGTTAAGAGGGGTCCCCCATTTGAAGAAACCACCATATAGTACCTAGGCAACAACCTCTGATAGTCACTTGCTCCCTCGCCAATTGGCTCGACTCCCGTGTTTGCATCCAGCCAACTCCTTGGGCATTCCTGACTCGGCCCTCTTCAATCTCTTCAGCAAAGTCACCCAACCTGGCCCGCTGTTTCAGGGGGTTGGAGCCTTGCACAGCCACCTAAATCATCAACATCAACGGATTGTTATAGGACAAAACCAACAGCAAACCATGGACTCCACAGTCCAGTATGGGGGTTCCTGTAAATTCTCCAGCAAACCTAGTCTTGTACATTATGTTAGTAGGGAGGCTAATTGATATTCAAGTTGTTTTGTTAGGTAAAACATGTTTGTTCACCGGCAAATGGGAGACTAAGAAATTGGTATTGGGGATGTTGAACTACCTATCCCCATTATGGATTGTATCCCCATGGCCATCGATTAAAAGACCCATCTTCCCCGAAACATAGCCTCTGGTGTTTCAGCAACACAAAAATAGACCGAGAAAGGTAAAATCCCACAAAAATAATGATCCAGTTTTATACTATTGTTTTATATACTATAGGGCCTATAGGGGAGTGCTATTGATAAATGTATCCGATAATTCTATATGTAGCAACCCTTCATATTGTTTTGGGGGTTGTTGGATCGAGGTTTGATTGCCATTGGGCCCCAGAGTTCTTTCAAACCCTCATCATCTGACCTGGTCTCTGCATCCCACAAGCCCAGAAGCACGGGGAAGAATGCGCAACAGAGACCCGGGGTGCACAGCACCAGCCCTGGCAGCAAGCTTTTCAGACAGTTCTTTGGGGGCAGAAAAAAAATGACGTTTTTGAAGCAAAAGAAAAAAGAAACGCACGGATACATGTAGAACTGTCTGGATTATTCAAGGTAGTTTTGGGCGACCCTTGGCCATAAAAGTTGGGCTTCATGTCAGTGTTGCTGCGGGGCTAGATTCAGGATCTACAAGGCTCGAGCCTTTATGCTGATGATGCACTCTGACATAGCCATCATCTACTGCTGAAACTTTGCGCAATATCAAGAGCCATCAAATTACTTACATGTGATGCCGGAAGAACCAAAATCGCCAGAAAATTAATCCGCTGGGTGTGTCCCCACTTCCCCACTCACTTGATGGTTCGTTCTGCAAATATGAAAACGAAACAAAAGGGTTTGTGGATCTGCAATTTTCGGACATCCTGCAGTTCCCCTGCACAATCCCCCCCACCTATTGCGCCCGTGATTGTGAATGACAGACGAGCCTGAAGCAGTGGCCCACAGGTGGGCTCCCGATGTTTCAATGGGAATCCTATCATTATCCTTTGGCCAAACACACCTTTCCATCACATTTCCGCCTATCAAAAACGCCAAGTTCCTTCTGACCCTGCCCTGAGGAGGCGTACCAGGTCGCGATCTTCCTTTTGCCACATGCAGTAGATGAAGAGGAACCAGTACAAAGCCCTGAGGGTTCCAATGATCTCAAGTGCTTACCGTTTGGTGTAAAGGAAACATGGTGCGAACTCAGGAAACAGATCTGGGTGGTGTTCTCCTTCAAACCTACAGGATACCAAACACTCCAAACGAAAACAGTAATTTGCTTGGTATACCAGTCAGATTCGGGAAAGCATCATGAAGCATCTAAGTTTTCAACATACCACCCCGGACTCACTCGCATTCGATGCGACAGCCAGCAACAGCTTGGTGTCCGCACTGTGCTGCAGCTTGCAACATCCCCAAGCAGCAGCACTTCTTCGCAAAGGACTCCACTTCAGCTGGTGCCTCGTGAATCAATGCCTCACGCGACAAGCCGCAAGCTGGTGCTGACACGCTGCTTCCGCAGACATCGCACATGCGAAAGCTGGAGCGGATCCCCGAATTCTGAAATGATCTGTTCTTGCAAAATGATGCCAGGATTTCAATGCTTCAACTTGTTTCGACACTAGGGTTAGCCCCATACCACTGTCCATTCACCTCACCCCCATCCCACCCGCCTGCAACCGTTGCGAGGCATATGCCTCACGTGAGGCCTTCAGGGCCAGAAAGGCCAGCAGATCGAAAAAGCCGAAGCCCACGGTCTTTATGCCACCTGGTCACTGGATGAACCAAAGGAGGTGGTTGAGGGGTGATGTGGGATAGCCCCAAATAACTATTTCAAAGTGGAAAAATGAAATTTTACCACCATGGTATTTCATGCGCTGAGCACTGCTGCCCAAAGAACAGTCCGCGCTAAACCCATGGTATTTTGGGGCAGAACCCACTTTGAGAAAAGCCATCTCTAGCATCAAATGTGGGGGGAACCCTATTTTCAAACAAACCCATGTCGCTACTAGAAAGTTTGGGTAATTCATCAAAGAAAGCAGAGAATGTCACGCGCAAAAGTGGTGATGAAGATGAAACCCTTGATAAGTTGGAGAATGTCACCAGCCAAAATGCCGATGTCAAACGCAAAATGTTCATGCTCCAAGGCATCACTTGATGTGATCCCGCGCCACTCTTTGCAGTTCCACATGTCCATCGCTTCACCCAAAAATCACATGTCGGCCTTAAAAACTTTCTTCACAACTCTGAGGGTGGTAAATTTTCAAAAACACAATGTTTTTTTGTTTCAAAAACCGCAAAAAGCCATGGCGCCTAGCATAGCTGAGAGCTCTGAATGGTGGCCGTCCTTCTTCCAGTTGGTGGACCAACACCAGCCCTGGGAAACCAAAGCCACTTGGTCTTAACATGTCTTAACCATCAAAAATGGGGATTTGACCCTGAAAAATGATGGTGTCAATGCGAATATAATTGACATACACTCTTGTACATAATTTGTTGCGGTTTGCGAACTGGCATAGACGGCCCATTGGTTCGATGGTCTCATCTTCAAAGAATGGCCACAGCTATGTTGAATTACCAAAAGATATCGGGAAGTATTGCAAGACTTGATGCGGATATGGATATTTAAAAAAACGTAGATATATAGGGACAGAAAGAGGGAGAAGAAAGACGTGTATACCGCATAAGGGAGCGATTTGTCGATCCTTTGGGGGATCCCCAGAAGCACCAACAATGGGATGGTGATATCATCAATGGAAACTTCGGCCTCTTCAGCCCTTCCCACTGATCCAGCAGAGCGCTGCCCAGCAACCGAATGTAGACCCATCAAGAAGAGGTACAGCCAGAAGGCCTGTCAGCGCTACCGGAAGGAGAACTGCCTGGTGGTTTTGGTGCGAAAGAAGTGAAAGTCAAGTGGAAC
This sequence comes from Symbiodinium sp. clade C Y103, assembly GCA_003297045.1. Lineage (NCBI taxonomy): Eukaryota > Dinophyceae > Suessiales > Symbiodiniaceae > Cladocopium > Cladocopium sp. clade C. The sequence continues at coordinate 42,074 of BGPT01002074.1, read as the reverse complement.
CATCGTCTCAGGTGCCAAGCTTTGCAGATTTCTGAGCCGTAAGCTACACATCCCGAACCAAAACAAGAAGTGATACTTGCGTTGTGTTCCCAAATCCTGAGCCTGCCAAAAAAGGACAGCAACTAATGGGAGGAGCGTCCAGAAATCAACGCAAGTTGATGACTTCACTGTACACACGAAACTTCTCTGCCCCACAAAGCAACCGTGGCTGCGTGCAAATTGCCCTTGCCCAAAAAAAACGTGCGTCTGGATGAATCACAATAATTTTCACTAACCTGAAAAGTTTGGATATGATACTCACCCATTTCCTCATTACATCCCCATATCCCCATCATTTCCCACCATACGATCAGTTTTGTTGGCTGAATCCATTGATATCCTTTTTGACATGTAGGGGCTAGCAATCTGAGCCATCGGTCTTGGCACCTGCTGAAAGTACCACCACCTTGTAGCAGCCTGGGTCGCGGGAACCACACTTCCAAAGTTGGGGAAAAGTCACTTGGGTTGTCAAAAAAAACAGAATTGCCATTCAAATATACTTATATGAATAGGTTTCCCATGGTTTTCAGGTACCAAACTCAGTTGATTTGTCAAGCCTCATGAACTTTGTGCCCAGTCGCAGGTGTGGAGAGCAAGCCTCCCAGCACTTCGCATCTCTCCTCCGGCTTTGTTGATTCCAACTGAGCCAAAACCCAGCAGGAACTCCATGAGAAATGATGAATTTAGATGTACATCATCCACAGATCGCAGATAAAAAAAAAGTAGTTTGACCTCGCCAACAACCCATCATCATGCGAAGTTCAGGACACTGCTCAACTAGTCTCAGGCAAGGACCTATTTGGATTTGTCTGAAAAGGTGCGCAAATGTTGGGAACAAAACCCAGGAAGCTGTCTGTCTGCAGCTCCTTCCACCGGCCAGCCACTGCCTCACTCTGCCCCCCATCTGCGGTCCAAATCCCCCAGCTTGGATAACTGGATAAACCATAAACCCAACGGCCTAATGATAGACCAACTTACCCATCTACAAAACCCGTTTTTCATGAGTCTAGAGTCTATGTTAAAATACAAAATTCATGTGAACTAATCAGCAATAAACCTCCAATTTCTGATTTGTACCAAACCCATTCCCGGAGATTAGCCCGTCCCAAAGCCAGACTTCGCCCTGCCCTGCGCATACACCCTACTATCACCACCTGGGGCGAGGGATCCGTTACCACCTCCAGAAAGGCCTGGTGAGGTCAAGCCAGTGACTGAAAATGGGGGGTCTACTCCCAGTTTATGGCCATTTGAATAGGGAAAATGAATTATGAGTAATTCTGGATGATTAACCAATGGATTAATTCGTGATTAACCAATAGATGTTATGATTGACCAACGGATTTGCGTTGCCATGCCAGGCCATGCTTACCCCAGGCCAGCCAAATCCGCGGCCATGAGTCAATCCTCACTATGACAAGCGTTTTTTGGTCAAGGCCCCACAAATGGAATTTTCTGTTTCAATATCTTCATTTCTACTTCACCATTCTACTTCACCATTCAGTGTCCTATATGTCCTATGCAGATCCGAAACCTAAACGCTGCAAAACTTTGCAAAACCCTCCGGCTGCGCTTCAGTCCTCTTGGTCACAGTGTTCATCTTGTCTATGCGCCTGGCACATCTGGATCTGTTAATGGTGTGGATATCGCATCATAACACTTTCAATGGGGAACATGAGGTTTGAGCCACTGGAATTTGGGTAAATTGACCTATGTTCTTTAGTTTTAAACTCATCTATGTCTGAGATTGGTATACTCCACAGCAGCCACACTTCGGCATAGTTGGTTCTTAATGTCTCTGGAAGTGGTCATCAAAGCAATACGTTGCACTGATTCTTGAATCCTGGAAACCCTGTGACTTCTAAAGTCAACAAATGTCTTGAGGTTGCATCATCAATATTTCATCATTCATTTGGGGCAGCGCACCTGGTGACCGGTTTTAATCCAATCAATTTCGGAATTTGATACATTTGGGTATGGGTCAATTGGTTCAATTCAAAGAAAGAGATGACCTGTCATCGGGCCGAGCCTCGAATGGTGGTGTCTCCACAGACAACATGGCCAGCTCTGCTTGGAGTCCAGCAATTCAGCGGAAACAAAACACACCCAAGAACTGATCATGGAACCGGAACCCCAACAGGGCCATATCCTGTAGATTCCTGTAGTAAATCATTTTTGGAAACCCATTTTTCAGGGTTCCGTGTGATTTTTCGGGTTTGTAATTTTTGCAATTCCGAAATGGAGCCTTTAGAGGATTGACTGGTTGTTATTGGCCTTGTTATTAAAGTAATCAATTTTGGTGTTTTATCATAATCATGATTTGAAACGATACCCAAATCAACAGAGCTTGGGATAGCCTTCAAAAACCAAAAGAATTATGTAATGTTGACAGCGCCGGCACGTCACATGGAAGAAAACGTGACCAATCCAAAAATACTGTAAGGAACCTTTTGTTTGCGTTGAAGTTTCATCAAAAAAATTGAATTGTTTGTGTTTCTCTGGGATTTGAAACAAAGACCATGTATGCTATACTTACATGCATACATATATGTCTATATATCCGTGTATCACATGACATCAGCATCTACACCGGGCCAGAAATCCACTTGCGGCCGCTGTCAGGTTTTGCGCCCCTGGCTGGAACGTCAATGTCCAGTTCTCATCTCTCCCGTGCAAGACTGGCCCTGTGCGAAAACGGAACTTTTGCACATTGAGGCTGAAACCAGTGCATGTTTCAAAATGTTTAGGGGGCCAGGAAACTGGATGTTCATTTTTTGCCACCCAAATATGTGCATTAAAAGAACCACTGTCTTACCCCCAAGTCCATTGGTAAATCATCATATTTCCCACAACGATTGCAATTTTGTGAACGGACATATTCCATTTTCAATACACCCATTTGACCAGCCCCCTGCCAGGTCCAGCCCGATCCGGTGGCACATGGCAGCCAACTTTGCCTGCAACAAAGGCGCATTTTAATGCCAGTGCGAATTGGACTTCGGGTATGGATATGGAATTGATAGTATGTTTTTTGTGCTGCGTGTTAATCTGGCGATGTCCACCAACGTCAGGATTTCAACCGATTTCAAAACTGGAAAAAATTGGAAAAGTGTGATTATCTTCAACAGGTCGGCGCACCTATCTTCGCAAGTGCCAGCTCATGCAAGCAAACAAATTCCGACAATGCCTATTACACCAGATTGCTGGAAGGCGTTTGTCAAAATTTGGTTGTGAGTCATTTGTTTCAAAATTGAGTCCAGGCTACCTAGCCGTCAGCCACAGTTCATTCATTACTGTTTTTTTGGTGGCAGACAATGTCATCAAATTGGGAAAAATCATTCGGAATGGCACTGGCAGCTGCAGTCCGTGGTTTTGGGTTTAAATCACATCACTGAACCAAAAACGCAGCAGCAGCATCAACCAAAATTTGCAACGTCCATCCCATGATTGGTCTTGAACTTCATCAACCTGCACCGATTCAATGTCAAGAGCCACAACTCTTTTCAATGAACATGTCAGCCACCTTCTCCATTTGTCGTCTGTAGTCCAAAGTTCAAAGAATGCAAAAATCCACTATTATATGAGGGCCGTGCACGGCAGTTTCATGGATAGTTTGGATGCAATTGTTTTGGCATGACAAAGGACTTTATTCAACACGACAACATGGCACTGGAACGTAGCAACTCCATGAAATAAAAATTCGCAATGCATCGCAACGCAGGTATGTGTCGACAACGGTAGCAAAATTGCAATTTGACAAACATTCATTTGCGTAGTTCATGGGCAGATCCACTTGATGGGCCGGTATTTGCAACATTTTGGAATTTGGACCTCTCGTTGGCATGGTATTTGCTAGATTTTGGAGTTTGGATCTTTCAATTGACTGGCAGTTGCGAGATTATTAAAGTTGGATTTCACATGCACATGGCTTTTGCAACATGTTGATTGAGGGTTGGTTTAAGCTAACGGGCCGCCTCGTGGCCCCGCAATTTTTGGCGGTTTTTGCTACGTGTTGGTGGGGTGGGGTGGGGTGGGTGGGGGGGCCTTAACACCTGTCGCCTCATGAGACATGTCAACCCCATGTTTTCCAACAGTTGTTTTTCAGCCCAAACGTCCCAACTTGCAAGTTGACAAAATGCAAAACGCGGTCTGTCCAACCAAAACATCAACAAGTTAATAAGAATCACTCCAGTTCTCTTATCCCCTTTAGGATCGACAACTTGGATTTCCAAAAGAACCCTACAAAAACCCTCCATAGCAACGTCACTACCATTAGCGGCCTGCATTGGGTTTGCAAAAGTTTGAACTTAGGTGTGTTGAAAGTGTTTCAGAGCGTCGGGTGTGATGACATTGACCGAAGCTCCACTGGCTAAACGCCAAAAACCACTATCAACATAGACAAAAGCACCGATAAACATGGTGGCAGCGCCTATAAGGGGCCGCGCGTTCGTGATGACTTTGATTTTCTCTTCTTTTTGTTCTCACTTCTCATATCTTTTGTTGCTCTACGTCTTTGGGTTTTGGGTTGGGGTTGGTGGGGGGGTTGCAATCGCGTTTCCTTGCTCTACGTCTTATACTTNCTCTACGTCTTTGGGTTTTGGGTTGGGGTTGGTGGGGGGGTTGCAATCGCGTTTCCTTGCTCTACGTCTTATACTTGGGTTGGAGTTTGGGTTTTGTCCTCACTTCTCATATCTTTTGTTGCTCTACGTCTTTGGGTTTTGGGTTGGGGTTGGTGGGTGGGGGGGTTGCAATAGCGTTTCCTTGCTCTACGTCTTATACTTGGGTTGGGGTTTGGGTTGGGGTTGGTGGGGGGGTGCAATATACTCTCTTTGCTCTACGTCTTATACTTGCCATGTTACAACCAACTCTCTCTTCAAGTTTCTTCTAATTCTTCTTGCTACGTCATAACCAACTCTCTCTGCAAGCTTCTTCTGGATCTTGTTGCTACGTTGTAACATTCCTTCTTATAGATCTTCTTGCTACGTTGTAACATTCCTTCTTATAGATCTTCTTGCTACTTTGTAACATTCCTTCTTCTAGATCTTGTACCTACGGTGTAACATTTCTTTTTATAGATTTTCTTGCTACATTGTAACATCCCTTCTTATAGATCTTCTTGCTACGTTGTAACATCCCTTCTTATAGATCTTCTTGCTACGTTGTAACATTCCTTCTTATAGATCTTCTTGCTACGTTGTAACATTCCTTCTTATAGATCTTCTTGCTACGTTGTAACATTCCTTCTTATAGATCTTCTTGCTACGTTGCAACATTCCTTCTTATAGATCTTCTTGCTGCGTTGTAACAGTCCTTCTTTGGTCAGGTCTCGCAAACCTTTGCCAGAAATATGGCGAAAAGAAAGTTTGAGCCAACTGCTCGGATGAGAAAAATGTGTGAAAGTGCTGGANGGTCTCGCAAACCTTTGCCAGAAATATGGCGAAAAGAAAGTTTGAGCCAACTGCTCGGATGAGAAAAATGTGTGAAAGTGCTGGAGAAACATAAAAAAAATCAATGTTGGAGCCAACCCTTACAGAGTTTTTGTGCTCTGTTTGAACACCAAATTCATCTGGAATCGTTGAAAACTCCCAGTTTTTGATGATTTGACCACATGGTCAGGAAGTTCAATCATCACAAGCGCACGGCCCCTTACGGGCGCTGTCACCATAAACATGTCCGTGTCATCAGTGTCAGATGCAATATCTCGTGAATTCACCGATCCTTCACTAGGGTTGTTTTCACATACAGCTTTCCCCAATCGGATACACCTCTGCCACGTGCAGGGTTCGCCCTGGGTACCTAACTGTTTCGTAAATTCACATGTCTCTTCACTAGAAACATCACATGCAACTGACTCTTCACTAGAGACAGCTCCAAGAGCAGCATTCCCCAATCGGATACACCTCTGCCACCTGCAGGGTTCGCCATGGGTACGTCTTCCATAGGGATCTCACATACAGGTTTCCCCAATCGGATACACCTCTGCCACCTGCAGGGTTCGCCATGGGTACCGGACTGTTTGGAGATACAAGCACCACACATGTCTGGTACATCACAAGCACAAGCACGGCGCAGTTCACTAAGTGTCGACCCATCAAATTCACAAACATGATCCACTCCACTGAGTGTCGACCAATCAAACGCATACAAATCCTCAATTTCTCAAGTTTGACTGCCCACTGGATGTGCGCATTCCTCGCGTATTGGCCTCAAATTCTTAGGAGTGTCATCCTTGGACATGCCACAACTTGGCAACAAAGAATTCAAAACTAAGACAGATGACCCATCTTTCCCCTGCGCGGGCGTCTCAGCAGTCACCTGAGCTGAGCCTTCCGGCTCTGTGGCCTCACACTCAGAGTACCACCATGTTCCAGAGTCGTCACAGACGGCAAACATCTTACCTTTCTTGTCGCCACCCTTAGAATTACCCTTAGCTTTTGACTTACCCGCTCCCTTACTCTGTTGTGGGGTTCCTTTCCCAGGTCCAAAGGGTTTCCCACCTGCTGCGTTCTTACAATTCAACCCAACATGCCCAGTGCCACCACAGGCATAACACTTTACCTTAGTCATGTCTGCTGTGGAGTTCTGAGCCGTATGCCCCCTCCTAGCACACTTGGTGCACTTCAAAGCACTGTTGGCGGAATTTTTGACAGCACTCACTGTCCCATATTTTTCATGGTTCACATCCCCACTGACCGGAGCACTAGTCTCTTCAGGGTCCAAACTCCAAAAACTGACTTCCGGGATTCAATTCCTTGAAAAGCCTATGCTGGTTCTCAAACCATCTCGGAGCCTGCTTGAAACCAGAATACGTAGCTCCCTGTGCATGCATGAGCGCATAATCTCGAACGGCAGATGGAAGACTCTAAACCAACATGTTCAACATGTCATGTCCCCATCTTCAATTCTCAAACCGCCCATGTCCTCAACACCTCGGACAGTACTCATCATGCGTGTGTACCTAGCTATCGAGTACTCAATCTGACGAATCACATCCGTCACAGCTCCGTCTGTCGCAGACAACGAGAAAACCTTAGCAAGCAACTGAGTCCTCAGTGACAGCCCTGCTTCGCAATGAGTATTCTTTCGTGAGTTGACGCACTAACTCATACCCATTTCCCGTATATGCAATAGCATTACCAAACATGTCACCAGCTGATGTCCCAGGAATGTCCAACCCTTCCATGAAACCACTGATCATCAATGAGATCCTGCGTGACTAGCAAATGCTACTTTCAGAATGGAACGAAAACGAACAGCTCTGGTTTGCTGGTCTCTTGTCAATGAACTCCAAAGCACAGGTGTCGGCCATCGACTGGCCTGCTCGACTTCCCTGCCAAACTGGAGTGACCCAAGTGAGCACCAGTTAACCAAACTCGTGAGATAATTAATCCAAACCAAAACTTCTTCTTCCCTAGAACCCCACTTTTCGGTGGACGGACTTGGCGGACTGCCCAACCATGTCTCACTCTTACTAAAAACGTCCTTATCATCAGATCGTGCGACATGTTGCTGCTGCTGCATGCCAGCAGGTAGTGGTAAACCCTGTGACCTATCATCTGGTACAGATGAACCACCCATGTCCAAACATGCATCACCCAAAGGGTTAGGAACAAATTGGTTTACATTCACACCACCCTGCAGCATCTGTCCTGCACTCTGGAAGACATTCTGAAATTGAACTGAGCTCATGCCTTGAAGTAAGATCCGTGCCTGGTGCACAGGATCATGTGCAAATCCCGTACCAGTTTGGCTGAAGTGTGGCCCTTGGTTCAACGGATTTCCTTGGTACACATTTCCACAATAACCACGTGCACTATTTGTTTGCGAAGGCGATTCCAGCACTGGAACATTTCGCCCTGGTGCTTGCTGCCTCTGTTGGTGTTGTTGGTATTCAAACCATGGATCGAGCTGTACCGGTTCCCTGCTCACCACCTCATTACCACCACCAACTACACCTGCACATCCTGACAAGAAACCTTCCTGTCCACCTGACGTGTTTCCTTGTCCCTGATATGCCCCTCCAGTGCAACCACCCTGAACAGTCGGAACTCCCGCACATCTCACACATCCCGCTTCTTGCGCTCCTGGACTTGCCTGCACACCCTGTTGTTGTTGGCCTTCCAAGACGTCACCTCAACGTCATACAGACGGTAACAGCTCGGATGCCCCCGCAGGAGCTCGGCTACCATGCGAAAATCCCAAACTCCCAAACGTGACTCTCAAGACCCAAACAACCAACACACTCGCCAGCGTCAAGTCCCTTTTGCGCGAACAGAAGGCACAAACAAAGAACAATCTGTCTGTTGGTGAAAACAGCTGTGCTATGTAGCTAAGATGAAACTTCTTAGCTTCGTCTGACTCACACTTCTTGAGAAGTAAAGTCGCAGATGGAAACTCGATTTCCGGTCTTCAAACAATTCCAAAAACACTTTAACAATTTTGCTGTTTCCAAAACGTTTCTCTGGACAAAAGTCACAAAATACCGTGACATCCAAAACGAATTCAGGTTTATAGTTCTGTTCGCCTACAAAACCGTAGGTCACAAAACAGGTTACTTTGTCCCGACAACGAAACAAGGGAAACCAAACGCAGTTTCTGTTTTCCTCCCTCAGTAGCCGATCTTTTCAACATAGGATCTTTACGATCCTTCCTCGTGCATACCAAAGCAAGCACCATGATCGACTATGGCCATCATCGAGACGAAAACCCAAAAGCTTCGGGGGAAAAACCAAAACCACAAACAATGACCCATCCGTGAACATGTCTACATTTTTTTCACACCGCATGCAATGCAGTCCGAAACTACCTCACACAACTCAAACCGTTTTCAAATAGCTTCCAACTACTTATGCTTCTCAGCTCACAAATCTTCACAGAATGAAAAGCAACCAAATTCAGATCCGATGCCATCACTGGTGACGAAATCTTGCATACATCATCATGGAAATGCAAAAACGTTCAAAAACACACAAATTTTTTTTGGCTCGAAGGTAGCGCACGCTGGCTCACGGCCTGTGTCACTAAACAGCTAGCCTTAAGACGGGAGTTCAGAGAAACTAGAAATACAGCTCTCCAAAGAAAATTGAAAATTAGCCAAAAAACACAAGCCCGGCTCTCAGGTGAACTTCAAGACGATGTACTCCGAATTCATCGCAACTCATCGAATCCATCCCAAGTCACACTTGTCCAGGGAAGTCGAAAGTAAGACGGCAAGGCCGGCCCATCAGGTGACTCCCGGAAAATGACATCGTTCTTCACCTGTCCGATTCCGCGATGATATGTTCACAAGCGCATGCTGGCTCACGGCCTGTGTCACCAAACGGATGAAACAGGGGTTCAGAGAAACCAAGTACTCCAAAGAAAATTGGAAAACAGCCAAAAACACGAGCCCGGCGCTCAGCTGATCTTCAGGACATTGTAGAAAGCGGAAGTTCGAAGCAATCTTGATCGTTCTCTTAGTCATTCAGCACAGCAGTACGGAGGCCCAACACATCATATCAACCAATCGGTAATAAGAGGCAAGACGGGTCCCATCCGATGACCGCGTGCAAAAACATGTGAGTCAAAGGTGGTCCAGCTGTTGATTTTCGCACCAAATGATGCGGAAAAGCTGAACCATCCCTCATGTGCCTCTTCGAAACTTTCACCTCTAGTGCAATTTTTGCTAACAAATTGATAACAGCATCAATAAGACTCCAGTATCGCACTGTTGAAGATCAACCTTTACAAAAGATGTCAAAATGTCGTCACCACAAGCCATCGTTTCAGACGTATTGCAGTGTTCAACCGTCTTCTGCAAAGATGAAAAAAACGATGAACCCCACCCCCCAGGAGAGGGGGACCTCGTCATGCACTGGTTTGATGCCTCCGTATGTTATTCTTCTGCCTCAGGAACCTTGATGACTGGGCAATCAAGGTCAAACACTTCAAGGAGATTTGCCCCTAGCAGTTGGAAAGTGGGAACAGGTGCGTGCTTGCTTGTGCATATGCTCACTATCCCTTCGCTATGGCAAGACCTCCGAGCTGCAGGCAGTTAAACGACCTCAGGATGTGAAGGTTTCCTTACCACCACCAGCCGAGCTCCCCAACCACCGGGTTATAGACTATTGTTTCTGCTGAGATCCTGACAAAACATGAGAAGACTGCGCGAAATGAAGATCTTTGATCGGCAGCTAAAGGTCATGGCTCCTATAAATGGTTCATTTGGAAAACAAACTAAAATGGTTCTTTCTTTGTGCATTTAACATCCTTGTAAAGAAATGTTGCTACAAGCTGACTGGACTTGCGTTTGTCGAAGAAAAAAAACATGAGAAATTCATCGCTCCTTCAATAGCAGAGCGGTGGAACAATTTTCACAGACGCTAGAAACGCAAAACGATATTACTCCAGGCATCTTCTACTTTTACCTCTTGATTTTTTCCTCGCCGTGTTCTGCACGTGCAAATGCAAACACCTTCACAGCACATGGGAGCTCACATCAATGAAACGGTCCGAAATTTGAAGCAAAAAACCGGAGCCCTTACAAAGGGTCTCCGCGTACAGAAATGAATAAGAATGTAAAGGTTTCAAACACCAGAAGTACTGTACCGCACAAGGCGGTGGCAGAGGCTGGCAGAGCGACTGGTAGATCAAATCGTGGTTAAGGTCTTAATTTCTTTGTTTTGATCCCTTTATCCATCTAACTATCTATCCAACTGTCTCCATCTATCCATCCATGCAAAAGCGTGTGTCTGTGTAAAAGCTTCCATGAGTTTGCGCGTAAAAAGTAAAAGCGTCTGTGTGCAAAAAGCTTCTGTGTGGAAAGAGGGTCTGTGTGTAAAAGTGTCTCGGTGTAAAGGTGTTGGTATGTGAAGCTGTCTGTCAGTTTGGGTGATAAATAATGAAAAACTCAGGGGGTTTAGACGTGTCCTCTTGCGTGTTTTTCCGAAAGGCATCGTCAAGACTTCCAGGGGTTGACCGAGGTTGTAACGTCGCTTTGTGTGGCAGTGGCATTTCGTGACATTCCAACATCTAATCTAATGAAACTTGAAGGAAATCTTGTACGATATTCTCATTTTCGGCTTTCCAACAGGTTTCTCTTACACTGCGCACTCTGCAAATTACATGTCGCACCCTACACTCTACTTTACACAACACTCTATACTCTGCACTTCACACTCCGCACTCTGCACTCTTACTTTTACACTTCACACTTCGCACTCTACACTTTGCACTTCACACTCCGCACTTTACATTCTCTAAACTCCACACTTTTCGCTTTACACTTTACGCTCCAGGCTGCGCACTGCACTCCGCACTCCACACACTGAGAAAAATCTAGCCACGTACTAGATCGACGCCAGATCCAACAAGATCTCACGAACAAAAGAAAGTTTCAAACCCCCAACTCCTAAGTGCAAACGTCAGCTTCAGTCTTTTCGCTCGGACGCCACACAAAGGAAGGTCGGCACACGGCCGCACAAACACAGAAAGAGGTCTGTCTTCCTAAGTNNAGATCAGTTCTTGACAATTCAGCTCCCTTGAGCCAATGTCTAACGAGGAAACACGATTCCTGGTTGTGAACATCAACCTTTCCTTAAAGGTTGATGGAAAGATTCCAAACTGTGTTCAAAACGCTGTTTGAGTTTCAAAACAGCTAGCTACAAAACGAATCATCACAAAAATTCTCAAGTACGTCAGTTCTCACCAAAANTTTCGCTCGGACGCCACACAAAGGAAGGTCGGCACACGGCCGCACAAACACAGAAAGAGGTCTGTCTTCCTAAGTTGTCCTGACTTCAGTGAAACTACAATTCAGATCAGTTCTTGACAATTCAGCTCCCTTGAGCCAATGTCTAACGAGGAAACACGATTCCTGGTTGTGAACATCAACCTTTCCTTAAAGGTTGATGGAA